>JAJIBD010038618.1:0-42663 GCA_021461705.1 Cryptotis parvus
TGGGAACTCTTTTGCACCATTGCAGCAACATGGAAAGATACCATCATTGGCCAACATCGATGAGGAATACAACCGACTGTCTAGCAATCTCCATATTTATATCAAGAATGCCGAGAGAGAAAGACACAAGAGGACTAATTGTCTTCAGAAACTCTCGAGCTCATTCACTAATGAGGCAAGACGCCTCAGGAGACCAAATGCTAATTCGCCCAAGCTTGCAAAGCAGTGCAGAGAAGCGATAAAGAAGACCTCAAAGACAGAAGAGCAGAAATACTGGAATGCAGCAGAAGCGCCGGTTAATACTGCACCGCCCAGCCTGTCCTTTCGCCAACTATAAGACCAAGATGACCGCCCTCCGACTTCCTGATGGATCTACTGGGCTTACCTTCCAGAAAGGCAATGGAGAAGATTATCCAGGATCTCTACTCAGATCTATTTGATAACCATGTCCACCTGCCCACATACCAAATTCTAGAGGATGGATATGTCATTCCCTAACGCTCTCCTTCTGAACCGGCCATTTCATCGGTAAAGAAGGAACAGCACCAGGCCCAGACAAAGTCAGACCAACACCTGAAGAATCTGCCATCAGCCCTCATAATACACCCCTAGCTCAACTCTTCACATGATACCTAATCGAATGCAAGGTGACCTCCCAATGGAAACCAGCGGGACAGTTCTACTGTTCAAGAAGGGAGACATTCACCCACATCGGGCAACTATCACCCCATCTGCCTGTTGTCCATCATCTACAAGCTGTCTACACGAGTCAGCCTGAACAGGATTAGCAGAACACTAGATGAAGCGACAACCATGTGAGCAAACTGGCTTCTGGAAAGGATTCAGCACAATTAACCATATCCACACAGTAACCAAGCTCATTGAGGTTTGTAGAGTAAAAGATGCCGCTCTGTCTCTAATGCTCATTGATTTAAAAGAAAGCCTTTGATTCTGTGGAGACTGAAGCAGTCATCGAAGCCCTAGACAAACAGGCTGTTCAAACCCAATACATCAAGATCCCCTGTGAGCGTATTAAGGATTCACCACCACGGATCTCACCATTCCACAAGGAAGTGATCATTGATGTCAAAACGAGGGGTTCGACAGGTGATGCCATTTCACCAAAAACTCTTCAGTGCCACCCGAGAACATCATGTGACAATTAGAATGGAAGGAATGGGAGTGAAGATAGATGGTCGGCAACTACACCACCTCCGCTTCGCTGATGACATCATTCTAATAACACCAAACATTAGCCAAGCAGCACAAATGCTGGCTGACTTTGACCAAGAATGTGGAAAGATAGGTCTACATCTGAATCTAAAAAACTATGTTTGTGAAATAAGAACTAGTTCCAGAGGCCCCATTCACTCTCAATGGAACAGACATCTCTAAATGCAGCAGTTATGTGTACCTAGGTTGAGAAGTCAACATGATGAACGACCTAAAACCTGAGCTGCGCAGGAGGAAGAGAGCAGCATAGAATGCCTTCAAAGACATCGAAGAAATAGCTAAAAGGGCAAGAACCTCCGGCTCTGGTCACATCTCTTTGACTCCACTGATCTCCCAGTGCATTAACATACGCCTCAGAGACCTGGGCCCTACAAAAGCAGGATGAGAATGCGATTCGGTCTCCCAGAGAGGAATCGAAAGAGCTATGCTTGGAATATCATGCCTTACTCAAGTGAGAGAAGAATCGGAGTTCCTGACCTCCATCACTATTCCAGAATCAGGGACACTGTCACGTTTGCCAAGGCATCGAAAATCAGATGAGCTGGACATGTAATGTGATTTGGAGACGACTGCTGGACTAGAGCCATTACCGACTGGATCCCGCGGGATGTCAACTGATCACATGGCCACCCACCTACAAGATGGTCAGACTTCCTTCTCAAGACTCTGAAGGAACGGTTTGAGGCTCTTCACATTCCTGAATCAACCAGATGCCACTGGGCTACATTGTCCGTGATAAGGTCCAATGGAAATGTTTCTGGTGCCTGCTCGAGCAAATTGATGAATAATGGGATCCAAGTGATCAAGTGATTATTCTCATGTCAGAGAAATTTCTGAATAGATTAGCAATGATTTACGCTGGGTCCTGCTAACCTAATGAAGCGGAAAGAACCTGACTAGAGACCTAAGCTCTTGGATAAGTCAGTTGAACTCTGATGCTCTGAGTCAACAACAGCATGTGAGAGCCACTTATTTCTAGGCTATTTCCTATCATCCTCACAAGAGCCGGTAAGCCAATTTTATACTAATTTTTACTAACAAATATTGTGTTTTGGAGAAGCTCAGATGATTTGTATTGATCCAGCTAGGGAGTAAATGATCAAGCTGATGTCAAACCCAGACTGCTTGACTTAAAAGCCAGTGTCCTTGCTTGCATTGCGCAACTGCTTCTGACACATAAGAAATGGAATCGGTGCTTCCTGCTCACGTGCCCTCCGCTGTTCAAAGTTGCTGGAGAATCTAGCTGCTTCTTAGAATTCAAAGACATTGCTCATCGAAGGAAATTTTATTCCAGGCAAGAAATAAATTGTTTTGATGTATAAAGATCTTTATATGCACAAGGGAAGCATACAAAGGATATACTAAAGTTTCCAGACATTGATTACCCAGTGTGTAGAGAGTCCTTCTCAAAGTGAGCAATATCTCACTCGGGGGGTGTTGGAATGATGAGGGTAGGGGCAGCAATCCTGTCCACTGCAGTTGTGGAGAATGTTTTCTGTTCACTTAAAGTAGACACGGTGTGGGTGCTGAGTTTTGTTTATTTGTTTGTTTGTAACTTGCTGGTGGTAGGCCAGATAAGTCTGGGAAACTCAGGTAGAGAGCATTATATCTTTATATCAATGTAAAATAGAATAATGCACACGCTTCCAGCAGATTCAGTTATAAGGTGACAGAATTACCCAGCTTCCACATACGGGTTGACTGACATTGAATTGAGAGAGGCAGATTGCTGGGATGAAGTATGCTTAAAACAACCTGGCCTCTCATAAGTGCAGAGCCAGGAGTAAGTGCTGAGCACTGCCTGGTGTTGCCTAAAAAATATTTTACAGATTTTCCTGAAAATATCATCTGAATTCAGTCTTACCTTTGCGGACAGTTTTAAATTAATAATTGATGTACTTACTACAATTCAATTCATGTTTCTTGTTTCTTCTTGAATCAATGTTGGAAATTCGTTTTCTCAAATAATTTGTCTTTTTTTTCCTGAGTTAGTTAATTAGTTGGTATAAGGTTATTTGCAATATTATATTTCAGTTCCTTTGATTCTTGTTAAGGGTCAGCAGTGAGTTTTCTTGTTCTATCAGAGAATTAGGTTATTTCTTTGACATTATAGCTAAGTGGCTTGTCTATTTTATTTATCTTTTCAAATAGTCACTTTTGGATTTAATTGATGTTTCTCACTAATTTTTCTATTTTTTATTTGATAGTCACTCTAAACTTTATTATTTCCCTTTCCTTTTTTTTTCTTACTTGATATTTAGTTTCCTCTTCTTGTCTAGCTTCTTAAGGTAGAAGCTTAGACTATTGATTTGTGAGCTTCCTTGATTGCAAGATATTAATTTCCCTCTCAGCATTTTCACTCATCCTATAAAGTGTTGAACTTTGAGCTGGGAAAGAGGTTCAGTTGGAGCATGCATTCTTTGCAAATATATGGGTTTATAGATATTTACAGCACTCTCCATACCAAAAGAAAAGCTAAATATACGTACATCTATAGTACATATGGAATATAGTCAAGAATTGATCACATTTTGGAACACAAAATAAATGTAAAAGGATCATGAAGATTGATGTCATATCAAGTATTCCCTTGGATCACTATGGGATAAAGCTTGGAATCACAAAAGAAAGCTCAAAAAGCTAAAAATATGTAAACTTTACTGTATGCTAGTGAAATTCTTGAACCTATAGAGAAATCACAGGGTAAATGAAAAGAACTCTGGGGAGCCATGGAATACAATGAAAAGTGTGCTTAGAGGAAGAATTTTATAGTATAATGGCTAATTTCTAGAAGTAAGGAGTATCTCAAAGAAATAATCTAACTGAAAAAAGAATAATTGAAACTCAAATTAGTAGAGGAATAAAAATTAGACCATAAATAACATAAAGCTCAAAATGATAATACTAAAGTTCATTGAAACCAAGAGGCAGTTCTTCAAAAGGATAGACAAAATTCACAGTTGCTTTTGCTAAACTCAGAAATTTAAAAGAATAAAATAAAATTAGAGACCTAAACGGTATAGATCAGATATCACTGAAACAGAATTGTAAGAGGCTACTATGGGCAACTTTATGCACTGTGTTAGAGAACCTAGAAGAAATGGACAAATTCTTAGAGGCATACAACCCAAGATTAAGTTAGGGAAGAAATAGAAAACCTGGATAGGTCACTTGTTACACCTCCTCATCTAAAACTGTATTTCCTTTCTGATTTTCTCTCTGACCTGGTTTAGAATATATTTTTATTATTTTTTGAATTTTATAAATTATTTATTTTGCAGTGGGTATACCTAGTGATGAGGTGTGAATATCACGCCTCACTCCAGTGAAAGAAGGAATCTGGAGCTCCGACCTCCGTCGCTGTAACAGAGTCAGGGACACTGTCTCATTTGCCAAGGCATCAAAAATCAAATGGGCTGGACATGTAATGCGATTTGGAGACGCACCACTGGACTAGAGCCGTTACTGACTGGATCCCGCGGGATGTCAAAAGATCACATGGCCGCCCACCTACAAGATGGTCAGACTTCTTAGTCAAGACCCTGAACGAACCGTTTGAGGCTCTTTGTATTCCTGAAGCAACCAGATGCCATTGGGCTACACTGGCACGTGATAGGGTCAAATGGAAATATTACTGGCACCCGCTCGAGCAAATCGACCAATAACGGGATGTCAAGTGATCAATTGATCAAGTGATACTTAGTGGTGCTCACTGCATATTATTGACTGAGAATTCTTTGTGTGTGTGTGTGTGTGTGTGTGTGGGTGTTGCAGTACACTGCTGCCCAGAGCCTCTGCATCTGGCCTGGAGTTGCCTCCTGCAGGCTGCTTTGTAAATAGGGAGTAGGACAGTTTGAATGTAGCAGTTCATCTGACCATGTATTCTATACTGGCTGGTATAAATATTCTCTCATGCTGCCACAATCATCATAGGACTAGCTAGATCTTCACTTGCATCACTTGTCACTTGTCTTCCGTTGATCATCGATTTGCTCGAGCGGGCACCAGTAACATCTCCATACGTCTTGTCACATGCTAGTAGAGCCCAAGGGCATCTGCTCGCTCCAGGAATACAGAGAGCCTCTAACCATTCCATCAGGTCATGGGAATGAGGTCCATAGTTGTTACTGGTATTTGGCATATCAAATACGACACAGGTAGCTTACCAGGCTCTGCCAAGCAGTATATTTGCCTGACTATGTTGGATCTCTAATTAGACCAGAGAGAAATGTTGTTTGTCTCCAAGCAAGCAAGCATGGCTCTCCTAATAAGTCAAAACAAGCTAATATACAAAACAACCTTGAAGTAAAGATAAGACTCTTGTGAAGACATGGAGAAATATTTAACTGGCTATAGAATATTCTTTGGTACAGATGCATGTCTTTGTATTCTGAGATACAGTTCATCTCAGAAGCCCCTCCTCCACTCTACCCTGCAGGGCACTTCCAAGGCAGATCTTGGCTAGACAACATTAACATCTCAAAGGGCCTAGGTCAGGTCCTGGGAAAAATTACCTGAGGAGATTTGACCCTGACAGCTTTCCCTTGGAGTGGGCAGTCTGTGTTGCAGGGATATAAAAACTGTAGCCTGCTTTCTGTCTGGGATTCTCTTTTGGTGATCTTTTTCTTGCCTCTCTGTCCTCTCTCTCTGTTCTTCCCGGCTGGGCCTTAACATGTGGTGGTAGCCATCTCGGCCCATACGTGGTGGGCCCAGCTGGGAACCCCAAGTTCAGGGTTTGCCAATTGCTGATGTATGCCAGAACCTGTGAAAGTAAAGCCTCATAAAACTTTGCTGGATTCTTGCATCTTTCTCTGTCCTCCTGCTGCTGGTCCCTGGGGCAGAAGGGGATCTTGACCCTGCTCCCGGACTTTGTCAGGGCGTCCACCAGCGTACCCGACAGTGGAGGATGGAGGTTTGAGTCACACCCAGTGCTGCTAAGGGATTACTCCTAGCTCTGCACTTAGGAATTACTTCTGGTGGTACTTGTGGACAATATGGGATGCTGGAGATTGAACCCAGGTGGGTCACTTGAAAGGCAAATGTTCTGCCCACTGTATCATCACTCCAGCCCATCAAAGGTCATTCTTGATGGTCCTGGGGATGAAATGGGGATTATGCACAATCAAGACAAGTTCCTAAGCCCTATATTACTTCTCTGTCCCATTGAGTTATTTTTTCACTTTGAGTTTTTGTTGTTTTTCTAGGCATTCCAATATGCATACTAACTGATCACAGTCTAATTCAGAATAAATTCTAGTAAAACATAGAAGCCAGTTTATCTCCCTCCCTGCCACTTTCCCCTAATTGTCATTTCTTGATTTGCAGTGACTAGGGAGGGACAGAACAACCTTTAGCTGTGAGGTCACATACACTTGGTTGCAGTGCTGGCAGAGATCACACACTGTTGTCATGCCAAGGGTCTAAATGGCATTGCTGCCAGGATCATGCTCATCAGCATGTGGCAGTGACAGGGACCATACTAACAGCCTGATACCTGGAAAGAATGAGCTCTTTCACTGAGCAGTGGACTCTACCCCTGCTATCCAGCTTCTTTCATCCTTTGTTTGTGTTGTTAGCACTAAATGTATTCTAACCTGACAGTTTGTAATCCCATCAGTAGTCTTCTAAATCTTTGCTTTTTATAATATGATATCTTTCGTAAAGTTTAAGAGGTGAGGGGGCAGAGCAGTGGCACAGAAGGTGAGGCATTTAGTTTGCATGCAGCCTACCCAAGTTTGATCTCCTGCAACCTAAGCCCTGCCAGGAGTGATTTCTGAGTGCAAAGCCCAGAGTAAACCCTGACCAACACTGGGTGTGGCCCAAAAAATAAAACAAAAAAGTTTAAGAGATGAAATGAGAAAATTATTTATTTATAGAATCCGTCCCACTTACCCACACTTTCACCATCCTTGGTACCTTCTTGTAGATTTATATTACTATTTGATGTTCCTTTCGCTCAGTCTGAAAGACTCCCTTTAATAATTTTAGGTATGGCAAATCTGATAACAAATTTTCTTCTTTGCTTACATTTGGTTTGGGGGCCACTCGATGGTGTTCAGAGTTTACTCCTGGCTCTGCTTAGGATCACTCCTGATAGTGCTGGGGGACCATCTGCAGTGCGGCATTCAAGCAGGAGTTAGCTGCCTGCAAAGCAAGTGCCTTAACCCTTGTACTTTCTTCAGCCCAGTCACTTTTATTTTTAAGATATGCTTTCATAGGATAAAGACTTCTTAATGGCCAAGGCTTCCCCCAGCAGTAACTTTAAATAAAAGCTTCTACTAGCTTTTTTTTTTTTTTTTGGGGGCATTGTTTTGGATAAGAAATCAGCTGTAATAAATGCTACTACTGTACTACTTTGTACATAATAAGTCATTTTCATCTTGCCACTTGAACTGTTTCATCTTGCCACTTTGATTTTTTTATCCTTCAGCAGTTTGTTATGTGTCTAGGTGGTATGAGTTTGTCTTATGTAAGCTTTCAGGAGAGTAGCTTGGCTCTATAATGTTTTTCATCTAATTTTGGAAGTTTGGGGCTAATATATCTTCAGACTTTTTCCTGCTATTTTCTTGCTTCTCCTCACCTTATTACATTTATAGTCCAGTACTTGTCATTGTCTTCTAGGTCTCTTAGAGTCTGTTCATTTTTTTCTGTCTTCTTTTGTTTGCCTGTTCAATACAGTGGTTTCTATTAGTCTATCTTCAGATTCCCTGATTCTGTTTTCTCCTCTCAAATCAGTGAGAGATTTGATTCTCTCATGAAGTTTTCAGTTTTAATCAGTTCAGTAATTTTACTTTTCACTAGAATTAAAGTCATTTAATTATTTAACCAGGGTTTCCTTTAGCTTTTGAGGAATATTTATTTGATTTGAAAATATCATTTGCTAAATCCAAGATCTAAAGAGCACAGACATTTCTATTAACTTCCTTTTTATGGATTCGATTTTCTTATTTCCTGTGAGACATGTAGCTTTCCATCGACTACTGGACTCATAAAGTCATGGATTGTAGCAACTCCAGTAATGGGTTGTAGCTTACTCCCTCCGCAGGTGATGCTATTCTACTGGGGGTGATTTGTATTCTAAAACTCCTGATCTAAACCTTTAAAGTTTCTGTTCTCCCCACAATGTGCAGCTGCTGGCTTCTCTGCTCACTTTCCTTCCTCCACCTATGTTTTCATTTGTCGACCTGGCTTCTGAGGGGTTGGGTTGCCCGGTGTCTGCATAGCTTACTAATTAGACAAGATTGGCCAGAAGTTATGCAGAAATAACCGGCCACCAGTGCTATCAACTGCTCCTAATGGATCATTCCTGAGGGGGAAAGCATATTCAGTGTGCCTTGACTTCTACTCCTGTTGGTCTTTCTCAGATCTCACCTGCACATACCACAGACCCCATCAGCTGGGAGACTCTGGACTTTTTCCAGATTCTTTGCAGCAAGGGACACCGCCTCTAGTTAGCCTCAGATGTGAGATCGAGCTCCCTGGAGCTGTATCTGGGCTAAAAACCCTGCCTCGTCTGCTTGCCTGCTGCTTGCTCCTGTCACTTTTGCCTTCCATGGGCTTGCAGAGGTACTGGGCTTTTCTGTTTCTTTGCTATGGAGACCGCCACTCTACTCCACAGTATTCCGGATCAAATGAGTCCCCTCTGGCACAGATGCCAGAGCTTCTGGTTTTCACATCCTGCTACAGACACTCGGGGTGGAAGCGGGAGCAACTTATGGTGTGGACTCAGCTTTCTTCCTGAGCTTCAGTAGTTTCTCATGTACTATATGCCTTTGGATTCAGGAGTGCTAAAAAGTACTGCTTTGAACGGTCCTATCCAGCTATTTTTTTTCTTTTTGTTGTGGGGAGTGGGTTGGGAAACAGGTTCCAAGCAGTGCTTAGGTCTCTCCCGGTGATAGGCAGCCAACTAGGTCAGAATTCCAGTGCTAGGACTGTGGATGGCCGGCATGGGCCAGCCACGTGCAAGGCAAATGCCCTACCCGCTGGGTTATCGCTCCGGCCCCTGCAGCTGTCTACAGCTGCTTTTCGAGAGAGGATGTACTAACCCCCTTGCTCCATCGTGATATATTCAGAGTCTCCTACATCTTCTTATTTATTTATTTATTTATTTATTTATTTATTTATTTATTTATTTATTTATTTATTTATTTATTTTTTTTCTTTTTGTATCACACCCAGCAATGCACAGGGGTTACTCCTGGCTCTTCGCTCAGGAATTACTCCTGGCGCTGCTCGGGGGACCATATGGGATGCCGGGGATCGAACCCAGGTCAGGCACGCACAAGGCAAATGCTTTACCCACTGTGCTATCGCTCTGGCCCAAAGTCTACTACATCTTAAAGGTCTTATCAGAGACGTGTGTTACATGTGTACTCCTGTGTTTCATATTGCATTACTGGTAAAGAATATCTCATTGTTCAGTCTTTCGGGAGACATTCAGTGCCCTTATGGTGATTTATTGTCCCAATGAGATAATTTTTGCAGAAAAGACTTGCACAGGGTCAAGCTAAAGATGTAATCCCTGAAATATTTTCTTGCAGCACAAATAAAACATGAAATTGGTCTGAAAGAATCCATTATTTCAGAGTCTTTTCCTCTCTCTTTCTGGGGAAGTGTGTTGTCTGTTATTACTAGAGAACCCCCAGTAAATAATCCTGTATTCAGATATTGTGAAATGTCCACCAAAAGTATGTAAGTGCAGGGTTCTAGTTCACTTATTTTATAAATTAGCATTATTATTATTATGCTTACCCTCAATGTTTAGAATCATTTACAGGACTATCAAACTGTCAAGGAATTGTCATTTGTAAATAATACAATTAATATATTTCAGATTGATGTTTGGGGGGGGCACACCTCAGGAATTGACTCTGATTCTGTGCTCAGAGGCTTCTCCTGGCAGTGCTCAGGGGACTCAGTGGCATGCCAGGGATGGAACGAGGTTCAGCCACATGCAGGGCAAATGCCTTAACCTCTAACTGTGGACTGCTAACTCTCCAGCTCACTCAAATTGGCATTTTCCTTAGTGAGATCATACCATAAAATGTAGAGCATCATTTTGTTAAAATTCTGATTTTTCATAATGAAGATTATCCAAATGGGATTTGAGTATTTCTCATATATCATGAATATTGTAATATATGTAAATTATAGCATTAAATGCAAAATACTTCAGCATTACAGTTCTTTTGCTACTAAAAATACATTGTCTTCTATCTAAATCAGATTTCTCTGTATCTAACATTTGAAACTAAATTTAATGTACCATAAAATGTTCCAATTAGACTTTATTAAAGGAAATACTGCCCGATATGTAAATTTAGATTTAGCAGATTATGTTCAAATTTCTAATGTTGGAGACATAAGTGTGTGAAGTCAAAACAAAACAGTATTAGCAGAACTTTCAGCCTGGAGGCTTCACTTTGGTCCAAACACTCTCTTTTCACAGTACTGAAGAAACAAAAGTTAGTTTGTGGATTGAGAATGGAGAACTTTTGGTAATTTTTCAAGATAAAATAAAAAAGCGAGTGAACCACACTCTTGATTCTCAAACTCATCAGTTGTGCAAACTAGTTTCTGTTTGCAGTGCAGAGCCTGAGGGTTCCTAGAACAAAGGGGTCACTAAGGGCAACCATATTCTTCAGCCTTTTCACACCTGCGGACCAGCACCCATTCTGCTTAGTGATCCACAGGCAGGCACTCTGACCGCTGTGGTAGACCAGTGGTTTCCAACCTTTCTGCACCTATAGATCAGCACTCCTCCAGTCAGATTAGTAGTTGACTGTCATAGACTAGCATTTCTCAGCCAGAGGCCTACCTCCCCCAGGATATTCCAGGGTAGGGAGGCAAAGGTGAAAACACATAAATGGGGGGGTCATATCATAAAGCTAGGAGGTCAACCAGTAGGACAGGGGAGACATAGTAAGCAAATGAGGTCAGAAGAGGGCTATGGTCAGAATAAGGTTAAGCATCATTGCCATAGACTCCCTCAAGCAAGCCTTATCATTCTCAGATTTGGTCCTGAGTCAGTGCATATTTGGTCATAGATTCTCAAACGTCACTTCATCTTTTTCTTTCAGTGGTCTCCTAGAGGACTCTCATAACCCTGTTTCTGAGAATTTGAGTAAAACGCTGCCATCACTGTGCAGTTGTTCAGTTTCATGCACTAGTGGGTGCACTGGGCTAGAGAAAAGAGAGAGAAAGCAGCATTAGGTAGCTATATGAGAACATCCGTTATATTATGTAAACTTTACATTTTCTTGCTACCTCTATTACTTGATTCTTGATCTAACGTTCAGAAGTTGACACTGTGATAAACCTGAGGTATTTTTAACATCTGGGCAGTACAAAATTTGAGAATGATCTTTATAATAATTATTCCATGCAAATTATATACAGAGAATAAAATCTACTATATTAATTCTCCTAGACTGTAAATATGCTACATGTGGGCTAAATGACTTGCTCTAAAACAGTTTTAATATGAAATCATGAAATTTGCCTACAAATGGATGGACATGGAGATTACCATGCTTTGTGAAATCAGTCAGAAGGAAAAGGACAGATACAGAGTGGCAGAGTGACTGCATTTATCTGTGGGATATAAATAGATACCAGTGTTCTACTAATTGTTGGAAATGGTAACGCCAGACTAGAACTGAATATTGAATGTAGGCAAAGGGATATACATGATAACCCGTAAATGTATATATGGCAAGCCACAATGTTTAAGAGATGGAAGAGAGAGAGAGAGAGAGAGAGAGAGAGAGAGAGAGAGAGAGAGAGAGAGAAAGGAAGAATGCCTTCTATAGAGGCAGGCTGGGGGAGGGCGAAGGGAATCTGGGGACATTGGTGGTGGGAAATGTTCACTGGTGGAGGGATGGGTGCTGCAACATTGTATAACTGAAACCCAATCATGAACATCTTTGTTAATGTCTATCTCACGGTGTTATAATAAAAAATCACTGTATCACTGTCTTCCCGTTAATCATCGATTGGCTCAAGCGGGCACCAGTAACATCTCCATATGTCCTGTCTCATGCTAGTAGAGCCCAAGGGCACCTGCTTACTCCAGGAACATAAAGAGCCTCAAACCATTCCATCAGGTCATGGGAATGAAGTCTAAAATTGTTACTGGTATTTGGCATATCAAATACGACACGGGTAGCTTGCCAGGCTCTGCCGTGCTTGTAGTCACCTCTAAATCCAGCATTTATTGATGAACCGCAAGGCCGCACGAGTCAGACTATTATAGGCTGGTCTGCTGGGTGAAGTTCTGACTAGAGAGAAGTCCAGATGTGGAAAATGGAGGCCCTCATGGAGTGGGGGTCGCCTGGCTTGTTGCAAGGCTCTGCTGGGGTGGCGGGCCAGGGCTAGAACCCACCATCCCTCCTGGGCACCTTGTGAGTGGCTGGGCACAGGGAGAGCCAGTAGCAGCTCTGCCCCACGTCTGAGAGTAATAATAAAAAATAATAACAAAAAAATAAAAGTTATATTTGGGGAGAGTAGAAAAAAGACATGGCAAGGACTTCTTAAAGGGGAGGAGCAACTCCAGTTTAAAAAAAATCTTATTATAATGAAAGACAGACTATTTCCCATTAGGCACATGATCTGATTCTTATTTCATTGGACCTTTGGACAGTCCGTGGTAGAAAAAACACAGAATTAAAACCCAAGGGCACACCTTAATATTGAATCTGTGATTTTATTTCCCCACTAAATACCCTACTGCTTAATGCCTTCAGAGTCAAAGCTATCTCTAAAAGAATACTAAAGCTCCAGATTTGCTTTGCCTCTGGGTGATATTTAGCATATCATTAGTTTGAAAAGCAACATAAGGTAGATTAGTCTCTCTTATCCAGTGTTTCTCAAGCAGGGATAGCTTTGCCTCCCGGGGACACTTGGCGAGTCTGGAGAGAATCGGGTGTTATAACTGGGGGATGCTGTTGGCAGCTAGTGGGTGGAGAGGTGAGGGATGCTGGTAAACAGCCTTCAGTGCACAAACCTTCCCAAAAAGAACTTTCCAGCTCAGAACTCAACTCCAGCGATGCTGAGGTTGAAATCTTGAATTGGTGAAATTATTTCTATTAAATCATCATTCTAGGACCAGAGAGATAGTCCAGAGGTTAACGCAACGCACTTAACTTGCATGCAGACAACCCCAGATGGCCTCTTAGTTCTTCCAGGGGTCACTGCTGAGCATAGAGCCAGGAATTTTCCCTAAATTGTGCCTTCAGATATAGACACCAACATAAAGACAAAGAAAGAGAATCATACTTCAAACATTGGCTTCTTCATCAATCTCTCAAATTTCTCAACGTTTTATTTTACGAGATAGTTGTGGCAGTAGTCCGGCTGCGCTGTTTTTATTTTCCATTGAGTGAGTCTGGCAAGCTACCCGTATCGTATTTTATATGCCAAATACCAGTAACAATTATAGACCTCATTCCCATGACCTGATGGAATGGTTTGAGGCTCTTTATGTTCCTGGAGCAAGCAGATGTCCTTGGGCTCTACTAGCATGAGACAGGACATATGGAGATGTTACTGGTGCCCGCTCGAGCCAATCGATGATGAACGGGAGGACAGTGATACAGTGACAGTGTAGTACAGTAAGTATAATCACTTAACATTTTTTGAGTAAGAGTAAATAATATCACTCTCAAAATATATGTATAAATGATAAACCAAGCTAAAATAAGAATAGATAATATCACTATCAAATATATATATATTATATACAAATGTGTGTATATATATAAATGATAAACCAAGCTTTTTTTTTTTGACTAGATGCCAATAAATGTAACAGTTTGAAATAGCATTAGCAACAACATGCATATTCAGTTTTCACATTTTTTGGACAATTGGCAATCTTATATTTATTTTATAGGATTATAGTATTTTGACAATTTTAATGGTGAAAATATTGCTATTATGCTTTCCCTGGGCAAATAATTTAGTTTCCCTGTATTTCTTTTTATTGTAAAAAATGTATATTGCGCTAGAGTATTCTGCTGCAGTTCTCCTAAACATTTTTGTTGCACTGTGATTCTGTAAGGTAGAGATGATATTTATTCCTTATGAATATTCAAATATGAACTTATTAATCAGTTTATAGTTGAGACAATAAGCATTATCAGAGTATGACTGTTACTACTCATGTCTTTGAAGATGAGCGTTATGAGACATGATGACATGTTCTGAATGGGGGCCTGGAAATTATTCTATGGGTTTTCTTTTTCCACTTTGTGAAAAATGGATGGATGTTTCTATATTTGTTTAAATTTAAATAAAAATTTAGTTCTTGGTCAACCAATCTTACTTGATCTTGTCAGCTCAAGACAAAAGGCCGCTTGGCCATTTTTGACATTCAATTATGAAAGGCTTTGTTTTGGAACCTAGGAAAACATAACGTTAGTATCCTTTGTTATAGGGAGTATAGGAAAATACTTTCGTATTAAATTAGACTCTGGAAAGCTAGGCATTGCTTTCACATGCTAATAGATGGAATTTAAATTGGTATTTATTTTTAATCAGTTGCCTAGTACTAAAATAAATTTGGATACCAGCAGCTCATAATAGTTAATAGCCTGTATAAATGGGTCCCAAGACACCTGTTCCTTTATTGTTAATGAAGCCCTGTTTTATGTGCAGGAAGATGAGAGTTCCTGTTGATTCTCTGTCCTAGCACATCTCCCTGTCTCCCTGTGTGCATATTTAAATAACATTAAGAAATGTTGTTTCCTCTTGTTTTCTGTCATCTCTAGAATTTTGCCAGACATACTTACTCTCTTTAATAGGTTCTCTCTTCCCAAATGCATTAGGGCTATATTTTTTCCTGTTTTGTGTGTTTTGGATACTTTTCAGAATTAAACCCCAATCATGTTGTGTTATGGGAACTTATTGTGAAATTATGAGTTAATAGCACCAGATACACAAATAGCTAAATAAAGTTTCTCAAGGAAGGATTAAAATTATTTGTGGAAATTCTTGTTGCTTGTGGAAATGTGAAAAAATAAATGAAAATATAGAAATCAGTTCCAAAGGCCCCAGCATCATCATTGCTCATCTCTGAAACCATTGATCTCTTCTCCAAATTACGATTGCTGACAATTTGAAAAATTTAAAATGTTTTCCTGTCTATTACTATTTCATATTATGTAAAACTCTTTGAGATTATTGAAAATAATTTTGGATAAAAAAAGTCCTGTACATAAACTGTCATTGCAGTCTGTCAGTCATTTTACTTCTGCAAGGTAGTTTCTGAGCAGTGTGTGGCTCAAAATAACATTAGTGATCTATGGTGCACATTTGTGCTTTTTTTGAGGGGACAGTATTAACAGATTTAAAACAACTTTTGTTTGTTTAGGGGCTTCACCTGAGACTGCTCAGGGCTTACTTCTTCCTCTGCACTCAGGCATCACTCCTGGCAAGGCTCAGAAGACCGTATGTGATAGCAGGGATTGAACCAAGGTCAGCAGTGTGCAGGGCAAGCTCCCTGCCCTTTGTATTATCTCTCCAGTCCCTAAAAAAATTTTCTGTGTGTGTGTGTGTTCAGTTGAAAGAGGTAATGGTGTCTTACCATTTCCCTCTCCAAATGCTTGCATTTTCACTAACATCAGTGGTATTGTAAACTTCTTTCTTGGAAAACAGAACATGATGACTATAAAGTAAGAAGTGAACATTACTCTGCTGACTACTGAAATCAGTTCTTCAGAATAGCTGCTAATTGAACTAAAAACCTAAGAGCATTTATTTGTGACTGTTCACAGTGGAAAGTGCACTAGAAACAGCCTCGAACACTGAATGCATCTCCAAAGAAATGAAAATATGTCCACTCTTTGAAAGTCTTCCTAATAATGATTATCTTCACAGTAAACATAGCTCTCTGGAGTGGTTCAAAAGTGAGATCTTTCACATTTCAGCCTGTATTCTTTCCACATGTCAAGCTTTTTTTTTTTCTAACTCTAGGCTTAGGCTTTTTGGGGTTCAATGTTGCACCTTTCCAATGACATGAATGCTAAATTGTGTGTCCTTTTAAGACAAGAGTGTCTGTTTGTGATCTCTTCCTCATCCAGGAAATGAGAAATGTGATTCACAGTCTCTGGTGTTTTCTCATGCCCCTGTACATTAGTATAACATCTCAGGGACTTGGTGTGTTTTTTGTTTTGTTTTGTTTTTTAAGATTCTTATGCCTGAACCCCATCCTGGAGTTTTGCCTAAATTGGCATTTGCTAGGATGTGGGTCATGGCCTATTTCAAATTCTTTAGGTAATTGTTTATTTGACAGGATTGAAAACCATTCTTAGAAATTAAGCTAAACAAGGGCCTCCGCATTGCTCATTTCATATGCCGTAAGTGCCATACAAAAGGCATCCCCTCTCAACAGGGAGGGCTTCAGACCCGCGATGGCTCAGGTGCGCACCACTGGTGGTAAGTAGGCATGTTTGTGGGTAGATGAGGTTGTTGAAACTTGTTGGAATCTCTCCGCCTCATATGAGAAAGGACTCTCTTTTCTAGGTTCTCCAGGTTTAACTGATTTTCAAAAATTCTCTTATGAAATCAGTTTTTAGTAGACTGTAGTTTACTGTAGCTCAGCCAAGATGCATAATTTAGTAGAATTTTCCCATTTTTGAATCAAGCATAAATCTAGGACAGTCTCTGCCAGTCCTAAAATGTTTTCATTCAAATTTTTTTCAGTAGAGAGGCCAGAGCAATAGCACAGTGGGTAGGGAGTTTGCCTTGCACGTGGCTGATCCGGGTCCATCCCGGTGTCCCATATGGTCCCCTAAGCACTGCCAGGAATAATTCCTGAGCCAGAAGTAACCTTAAGCATGGCCAGGTATGACCCAAAAAAGCAAAAAAAAAAAAAAATTCAGTAGAACCATGATATACCTTACACCATCCATATTTACTCCTATTATGAATATGCATCCCCCTTTATTCCATATTCTCAGCAAAGATGGTCCTATAACAGCAAAATATCTTGCTTCCAAGGAGTTTGCTTTGACATGGGGACCATAGAAAGAATTTATGAGTGATAAAAATCAGAAAATATAGGCATCAGGAAAGGAGAGGAAGAATGTAGAATAGGTACCATTTACCACCAAATGTTATTTTGTAAGTTTAGTCAAAGTGGCTATAGTACTGAATATAGGAAATGTTACCCCAACTTTTTTTTAAGGTGGGAGCATTCTTCCCTTAGCTTGAAAAATACAGCTAGACTCCAGTCTGGGCCTGTCCAGAAGGTGCCAGCGCTTCCAAAGAGCCACAGGTTCTTGTCTAACTCCTTCCTACTGACTGACTTTCTCCCAGATACAGAATCGCTGTCTCAAGTCTGTTGGGAATCTATGCAGAAATTGGCTGTTCAAACTTTTACTGCCAGCCTATTCACATTTATAGTTTCTTGGCTTATTTTCTTTTTCTAGCAAACAGTAACCCAGCAAATGAGACAGTTAAACCAGTGGAATTCAGAACACCTGCATTTTTTTGAAAACCACCGCTGTGTACATGGAAAGGCATTTGATTTTTAAACAAGAGATTTGTCCTTTGCAATACAAGATAACACTTTTTGGTTAAGAAACGCTCCTATGTATCATCACTTCTCATTTGTTCTTTTAATAAAGATAGTAAAAGAATTTATTTTCAGACGTGGATCCACCTTTACAGCTCAATCTATTACTTTCTGCTCATCAGTTTCCTAGTTGTGGTGATATGCCCTGCATGGCAAGTGCTGAGAAAACATTTGTACAAACTCTCGCCAAGGAAGACTGTTGACTCTTTGGAGCATAGTGACTTCACTGTTCAAGACTTTCGTATGTTTATCAAAAAAGAAAAATAAATCAACGCAGATACTAGTTACATTTGTCTAAATGACTAAATCTTGTGGTTAGTATATTAAATTTATTAAATAGTTCAAATGTATTCAATTCAGCATTACAGTAGTTTTATTGATATGCTGGCAGAGAAACAAACATGACCGCTCTTTACCATCTGTTTATAATGCTATATAAAAGAAGACCATGTTGGTTGCCATGGAAACTACATTTCCAAAACCACTGAGTGTTTGCTTAAATTCTCCAACCTTTTAAAGTCATAAGCTTTTTCCTAAGAAAAGGAATTTTTAAAAATACGTTAAAATTTTTTCCAGTGATTTTTCTCTAAGTTACTTATCTGCAAAATTCCTTTATCATTTTAGGATTAGTATTTTTGCCTCCAAATTTCATGAATTAAAAAGAGGGGCTCTTCATTAGAGAATGGGGCACTTTTAAGAATTGAGGGGAGAAAATCTAACACAATTCTATTGAGAGGAGCTGCCTGTCTTTTTCATTAGCAAAGGTTTTGTGACTTCAGAAAAAACTTTATTTTGGTAGCTACAAGAGTCTGAGGAAGTAACAAATGTCTTATGATGGTATTGGGAAGGAAAAGCAGATTTTATGTAATTACAATGACTAATCATATTTATTGTCAGATTAACCAATTTGAGAAAAATTACAGCAGTGTTGTACTTGGCTTTGCACAGAGTGGTCTGTCTTTCAAAAGTAGGGCTATTACTTTGTTTTAATAATTGTTAAATAAAATCACTTGGCATTCCTGGGAATCCTGTGTACAGAAGAAGCAAAATCTATGTTCAACTGATTTTCTTACTGTAAATGAAAAATCCAGAACTAGTATTTTCAAAACCCAATGATGACAATCACATATATCTACATTTTGATTCTAGATTTTAGGAATCTGGAATCTCTATATGCTCTAAGAAGCTTTTTACCAATTTTTTAAAAGTCTTTATTTTTCACTGTTTTAAAAATCATTATTGATGTTTTTACAAAAGGGCAGTAAAATGGGATTTCATTTGTTACAGCTTTCACTGAAGCCAAAAATCATTGACTAAGTGGAAAAGAGTAGTACTTCAGGTAATGGTAATAATGAGTACGTACTGGGAACAGTACTGCCAGGAAGCAGCCTTAGCATTTTCCTTTCTGAATGTTTGTATTTAACTGTATACTCCTCCTATGAAAGAGAATCCTGAGTACTTACAGTACATTATCTAAATCAGTCTTACCCTTGACTGTTGACTTGCTGGGCTGATTGTCAGGCCATAGTCTCATCAGCAACCTGATGCCAATAGCATCACCCCAGGCTCTGGCAACCAAAAAATATCTCTGGACATTGCCAGAGAACCCCAGAGTGATAAAAATCTCCCTCAGGCTAAGAACTACTACTTTAGATTAACAATGTCCTGATATTGGAACATTATATAGCAGATAGTACAGCAGGTAGGGCATTTGCTTTGCACACAGTAGACCCAGGTTCCATCCCTGGCATCCCATATGGTCCCCTGAGCACCTCCAGGAGTAATTAATTCCTTTAATTCCTGAGTGCAGAGCCAGGAGTAACCCCTGAGCACCACCAGGTGTGACCCAAAAAAAAAAAAAAAAAAAAAGCTGTGAAGGTGCTTAGAGGACACACACCTAAAGGTGCCCAGAGACCTTGTTCTACTCCCACTGCTACTCATAGCCGCACAGTGCTAGGAAGTTGGACCAAGGATCTCCCACATGCAAGCATATACTTTACAACTTGAGCTATGTCCTACAGTTTTACTTTTTTTTCTGATAAAAAAAAAATAGCTTGTAAACTGTTGGGGTACACTGCTGGGCACCTTGACAAAGTTCAGGAGCAGGATGGTGTAGGGGTCCCCTTCTGCCCCCAGGGGACCGGCAGCTGGCAGACGGAGAAAGATGTAAGTATCCAGCAAAGTTTCAAGAAGCTTTATTTACTCAGGTTCTGGCATATAAATCAGCAATAGAAAAACCATGAACTTAGGTTTCTAGCAGGGCCCTGGCTAGGTGTGGGTTTAGAATCCTAGGCGAAGATGGCCACCACTGCGTGTTAAGGCCCAGCAGGGGAGGAGAACAGAGAGAAGAGAGAGTGAAGAGGCAAAAGGGACAAAAAGAGAGAGCCAAAAGAGACAGAAAGAAAGCAGGCTACAGTTTTATATTCCTGCAGACAGACTGCCCACTCCAACAGCCAGCAGTCAGTGTCAATTCCCCTCTGGTAATTTCTCCCAGGACCTCACTTAGACCCTTTGAGATGTTAATGCTGCCCAGCCAAGATCTGCCTTGCAAGCACCCCTGCAGAGTAGAGTGGAGGAAAGGCATCTGAGATGAACTGCATCTCAGAATACAAAGGCATGCATCTGTGCCAAAGAATATTCTATAGCCAGGTAATTGGAATATTCTATAGCCAGGTAATACAGAATATTCTATAGCCAGGTAATTCTATAGCCAGGTAATAATTTCTCCAAGCCTTCACAAGATTCTCATCTTTATTTCAAGATGTTTTTGGATATTAGCCTTTAGACTTAGTAGAGAGCCACGCTTGCTTGCTTGGAGGCAAATAGTCTTTTCTCTGGTCTAATTACTTACAGATCCAACGTGGCCTGGTAAATATATTGGTAAGATCTAGCTAGTGCCAGGATGATTGTGGCAGCATAAGAGAAAATACTTATACCATCATAGAATACTGGTAAGATATATTACCACATACAAACTGTCGTCCTATCTACAAAGTGGCCTGCAGGAGGCAACTCCAGGGCAGAGAGACTCTGGGCAATACCACATCCTGCTAGTCACATGCTTTCTCCCACTGCCTGACATTTCTAATACCGGCCACTCTCTTGTTTAGTGAATGTTCTGAGTTGTTTAAGCATATATGTCCTTTTTAGCAAAGAATTTGGGAAGTGTTTTTCTGCATAATGAAACAAATGTAATAATTATTGCAAGTTCCACTAAAATGACATCATTGTAAGAGAATTTTGACAATAGAACTTTAGAATCTTACTCTTTCCTTCTGTTGAAAAAGAGAGGAAATCCTTACTTGCATGTATTTAACCATAGATGCACAAATAAGGCTATTTTGTTTCATTTCACTATTGATCCCTAGTGCAGAAATAGTAAGTACAGCTAACTTTGTGGGACTCTTTTCTGTGATATGTGTGAATTAGAAGATAGCAGCTGGTCAGGGGCCGGAGTGATAGCTCTGTGGGTAGGACGTTTGTCTTGCACACAGCCAACCTGGGTTCAATCCCGACATCCCGTATGGTCCCCTGAGCACTGCCAAGAGTAATTCCTGAGTGCAGAGCCAGGAGTAACCCCTGGATGTGGCCCAAAAAGCCAAAAAAAAAAGGCAAAGACAACATTTGGCTCTCTCAAGCCCATGTTCTCCCTTGAACATATCTCTGTCCTGTCACTGTCTGTCTCTCTCTCCCTCTTTCATACACTCTCTCTCCTCCTCTCTCCCTGTTATCTCCTTCTCTCCCACTCTCCCTCTCCCCACCTCTGCCTTCTTTGGGAACACCATATTCTCTCTTGAACACAAACAAGCATTTCTCTTTTTCCCCTATCCTCACATCTAAGTAAATTCTGTTCAACAAAAACTAAGTTACTTAACTAAAAGCAAATAAAGCTTAGAAGACAGCAGCAGAGCAATGGCACCCCTAGAGCCGACCGCAGCACCTCCAGCATCCAGCACTGCACTGTGGTGATGCCCTTTGCGCTCTTTTTCCCTTTTTATTTTTCACTGATGGTTGGTTTGGGGACCACACCCAGTGGTGCTCAGGGATCACTCCTTGTGATGCTTAAGGGATCATGCCGGGTTCCAGAGACCAAACATCCATCAGTCTGTACAAAGCAAGTGTCTTAACTGGCTTTACTGTCTCTCTCACCCCTCCTTTCCCTTTGTAAACATTTTCCTGGTTAGGGGGCCACACCTGGCTATGCTCAGAGCTTACTCATGGCTGTGTGCTCAGGGATCACCACTGGTGAGTCTTGGGGGACCATATATGGTGCCAGGGGATTGGCAAGTGCCCCACCTACTGTACGGTAACTCCAGCCCCCTTTCTCCCCTTTATAAAAACGAAATAGTTCAGATGAACTAAGGGGAAGCACAGCTATTAGAATGGGAACAAAAAGTCTCCACAGAGGGAGGCCTCCAGCTTCACATCCTTGGTTCCATATACAGAACCCCCCAGCCTGCCAGTAGGACCCCCCAGACCCTCTTGGGAGTCCCCTCCAGCCTTCATAATAGATTTCCCACTATATTTGGATATATTCCTAGAAATAAAAACACAGGACATGTACAAATTATCGTATCTGTGTAGCCCTTCCATCAACTCCTCCCTTGGAGAAACTCACATCCTGTGCAGTTTTAAGGAGGTGACCAGAGTGGCCGGCACAGTCCCATGACAGTCCTCCTTGGAGAGCAAGAATGCTGTGGGCTGGCAGGCAGGCGCGACTGTCAGAGCGTGCCAGGGGGCAGGCACAGGGCCACACACCACATGCTGGGCCCACATAGGTCCTCACTTCAGGGTAGGGCTCTTCAGTGGCGGTGTAGACCCTGGCTCCTCCTGCTGTCTGGGCAGGTTTGTTGTTATTGAGTTGTGGTTTTTGACCTGGACAGCGCTTTCACTTCAGTGCAGACTTTTCTCAGTCTGCTTGAATGGGAGCTATTCAAGGCTTCCCATCACCCCATGTTTAATGGACCGCAAATCCTCTGGCTCTGGGTACTTGCCTGTAAGGAGAAGCCTGCCCCCCCAACTGCTTGTCTAGCTCTCTCCATCCCAGACCTGTAATCAGGAGACATTCAAGGAAGCGCTTTAGGAGAAACAAACTTTATAAATTTTTTTTCATATCTCTTATATATAAGGACCTTTAAAAGCTCTAATACTAAGCCATCATTCCTTTTTCCCTCCATATTTTAATGCAACTGTGATCGTTATTTTTGTAGGTTGAGTGAATATGAGCTTTAGAGGCAGACATCTGAATTGATTCCCAGGCTTCACACTTACTGGGTAGCTTACCTTATTCATTCATTCCACAAGTATTGAATATATGTGTCTGCCAGGCACTATTCTGTGCTCTGGGTATTATTGTGGACAAATAAATATGCCACAGCACACTTACATTTTAATCAAAGACAAGTGATAACCAACACAGACTAATACAGAAGGTAGCGCATGTAATAATATCGATATGAAGAAATGAACTGTTCTCTTGAGGCTCAGTGTCCTTACCAATCAAATGAGGAAGACTGCCTCCTCCTAGGACGAGTGTCAGGATAAATGAGCTGGCACCCAGACAGGCTTGGAGATGAACCAGAGCAGATGCTACAGTCTGCCCCCCCAGGTTATTTGGTGGCAGTCTGGTAAATGAGATATTTCTCCCTAGACCCTTTTGACCTGCTAGACTACAGCAAGTATTGTTGTACTGTTAGATTTAAATTGGCTGTAATAACCTGTATATAATGTATTCCTAGTGTCTCTCTCTTTGTTCAGTGGTGACCCTCAATTAACTAATACTATGTAAGTGAAACTAAGAAAACCATATATTCCAGGGTTGGGAGAAGGCTTAAGTAGTAGAGCACATGCCTGACCTGTGCATGGCCCTCAAGCACAGTCCCTGGCACAGCCACTACCTACTCCCCACCCTCACCGCCCCACCCCCGTAGACCACTGGATATGACTCCCTTTTTTAAATTGTGTCTTTCTGTTAACACAGTTTGGGGAATGCTACTACCAACATTTCCTTTCCCTTTACTGCCATTATTGGTGGTTATTTTCAGTGTCTATAGGGTTGTTATTATTATGTTATTGGGGTGGTAATTGCTGTTGAGGGCTAATAGTTTCAAAGTTGGACATCCAATCTTGGGATTTTTCTGGTGGAGGAAATTCTTTCAGTGGAAGATGAAGATCAGTGGTCTGTGTCCTGCTAGCCATCATTTCTGATTAATCCATGTCCTGGACTCCTAGACCTGGATTTCAGTTTCAATTTTGGGCAACTGATGAAGTTTTTAAAAATCCCACGCACTTGAGTTTTGGGCCATTACATTGCAATGATATAGTTTGAGATTTTGATGATTTTTTTTTTTTTTTTTTTTAGAGACTCATTTCTCCTCATGTAAGTCCCTATCTACTTCAACTTGTGATTTCCCATAACCCGAGTTTGCCCTGTTTCTCTGTAAGGTATTTCATCATGTTTCCCCCAACTTACTTTTCCACCCACTTCTGTTGTTGCTATCACCGTGACTGGGGTTCGCACACTTGGTTGTGGTGTGATGAAGACCATGCACTTGTGCCAGGAATCCCAATAGCAGGACTGCCAAGACCACACTTGGCATATTCTAGAGTGCCAGAGAGATGGCCAGCTCATGATCTCGGCTTGTAGGCGCTCTCCCTTTCAGCCACATCCCTGGAGCCTGTGCCTTGTATATTTGTAATGACTTCTCCTATCCACATATCTTTTATATTAGACTTTAACCTCTTAATAACATATCAGGTAAATGTCCGTCAAAATACCTTCCCTTCTGTGTGCTCCAACTTGGCCTGACACAAATATTCTAAATTTTACACTATTGAACTACTGCCACTAGCTATTAAGTCTGATAAGCCAAGAAATAAATAAATATGAACGTATTACATTGAGACTTACTTTTATTTAAAACATATTTACAGACCATCTAACTCAAACCGTAGAAAATTGTCAGACTAACCTGAGGGCATTTCTCCTGCCTTTGAGTGTCAATGTCTGTCGAGATCAGAAGTACAGGGGTGAAGCACTGAACAGCAAGGGCTCACGTGCGCGCAGTTCATTCTCCGCACAGACAGGTTGCAGTGGTGGGCGGTGTTCACAGCACGTTAGCTGCGCCAGTGTCCCTGCTCGTGAGGCTTGTGTCTGTGAAGTGGAATGACACCTCTAGTCAGACACACATTTTCCCCCTACCCCTTTGCTTCTAGTTTTCTAAAATTAGGAATAGTATGTATAAATATTCTTTCTATACTATATACTGTATATAATCTATATATGTAGAAAATATAGTATATATTATTATAGAGACTATAATTTTCCAAGCTGTATGGAATACATATAAAACAAATTTTCCCAACTATGTGGAGTATATATGTATGTGAGTATATGTACATGTGTACACTGAGTACATGTCTATATATACATATAGGATATGTATAGTGTGTATATAAATAATATATGTATGTAAGCGACTCCTGACACGGTAGCTTGGCAACTGCAGTGTGCACTCCAGCCCTCTGAGCCAATCCTCCAGCCCCCAAATCTCTTTTAATTGGCCTTATTTTACTCTTTTTTTTAATAAACCAGTTACCATTTGAGGAGGGGGATCATCTTATTGTTCTGGTGGTGTGTTAAACTCCAAGACATCCATCCTACATCTTACTGCAAATTTGATCAAGGATGACATCTTTTTTATTCTGTTTTATCTCAGTCATATTTCATTCAGCCATTTATTTGTGAAGAGTCCCTGGCTTGATTTTCACCTGCTTAGTAACCCCATATGCTACTCCCCCTCCCATTCTACTCTCTTTCCTCTTCCTCGTTTCCCAGGTGCCTGCTTTCTGCCACCTGCCCATCAAGCCTAATTGCCACCTGGAGAGAGCTGTGGTGAGGTAGTGTCTGGGCCCCAGCATCCCTCAGGAATCGGGAGGCGATGGAATGTGCGTGTGGCCCTGCAGCCATATCAGTGGCTGCTGCCGCTCCCCAGCTCTCAGGGCTGCTTCACCTCAGGCCCTAACACGTTTAAAGTCTTGGGCAGCTTAGGCTCAGGACAGGAACGGCAGGAATAATACATGTGGGTCATTTTGTCAATGGAAATTAGCCTCCAGTGCTGCTGCTCATTTTATATAGAAATTGGTGACATGCAGACTATTTTTAGTTTCCTTCAAATTATAGTGCTTTAAAACAATTTTCATGAGTGTTCATTTTTTTCTTTCACAATGGAACAATATTACTGTCATTGAATTGCTAATTATATATACAGTTGAACATTGCTTCTTTGATAGCGTTTAAACTTTGGTCTCATGCCTGAAGCTTAGAGAGAATTAAAGGTGAGCTACAAGAACCCAGAGACACCCAGTACAGGACTCTGGGGTTCATTTTAGTCCATTAAATATTTTTCTTAAGATGAGAAGTAATACTGTTGTAGTACTGTAAGTCACCTGTCTTTAAATTTTTTTGGTATTATAAAAATGTTTTTCTCCAGATTTGAAGAAAAGAGATATATTCTAAAAAAATTTTGGAAAATAAATCACCCTTGATCTAAAAATCCATCAATGAACACTGTTACTACTTGGAAATATTCCCTGATATTAAATTTTTAACAAAAGATTTAAATTAAACACACAAATTAAACACATATAAAAATCTTTCTTTTTTGGGGGCACACTTGGCAAGGCTCACTCTTGTTCTACACTCAGGAATTACTCTTGGCAGGCAAGCACGACCATATGGGATGCCGGGAATCAAACCTGGGACGGCTGCAACCAAGACAAATGCCCCACTTGTTCTACTACTGCTCCACTTCTGCCATCCAATCTCGACTGTCTGTCTGGAACTACCCTGACTTTCTGTTCAAAGTAAGGGCCAAAGAGATAGCACAGGGGTTGAGGTGCTTGCCAGGTGTACAGGCCAAATCCAGATTGATCCATAGTACAACATATGGTTCCCTGAGAACCACAAAGATTGATCCCCTGAGCACAGAGCCAGGAATAAGCCCTGAGCCCTACTGGGTGTGAGTCCCCAGAAACAAAGTGAGGCTAGTCTTCTGTCACAAGCAGGGATGCAGGACCGAATGCAGCGGCTTGGAACTGAAGAAACTAGGTATATATAAACACACCACTGTATTGAAGTTCTCTCAGTTTGAACCTTAACATAGGTTGCTTGACATGACAGAATTCTTCTATATAGTAACTTTTCAGTACAACATTAAAGTAAATCTCAGTGTGAATTTTTTTTTTGTTAATGTATTGAATTTTCTTCTGCGTGGCTGTCACTTTTAAAAATTCACTCTGAGGCTAGAGAGAGCTCAGTGGACAGAAACACATGCTTTACATGCAGGAGGTTGGGGGTCAATCCCAGCACTATATATTCCTGTAACATCAGGAGCAAACCCTCATACCAGTGGGTGTTGCCCAACACCACTACCCCCCCACTAGAATTCCCAGAACCCCATATGGTAGACCCCCTGGATCTCGCCAGGAGTAATCCCGGACCACAGTTTGAGGAGTGAGCCCTGAGCTCCACCAGGTGTGGCTCCCACACTACACACACTCACACACACACACCAGGTGTTACTCCCCACACCACACATACACACACGCACACATGCACGCACACAAATTCACTATGATTCCAGAAAAGAGACTCAGATTCAAAACTAAATGGTTGTATGTAGCAAGTAGAAATAGGAGAGAGAGGAAAGGTTTTCTCATCTTTCTTTTCTGCTGTATTTTTTGTGGGGGGGGGAACGAATTCTGCTTCAATTACTCAAAGATTACTAAGCTCCAGACTCAAAGCCCTACCAAAAAGTACATGTGAGCTGAAAATTAAATAGTAAGATTGAGAGCATAGTGAACCCAGGCTTTGGATTCTATATTATGTCCAAATGTTGGCATTTCAAATACAAGTTATGTGCTAAGTCTGTAATTTTTATAAACCTTCTCGATAATATTCTGCATTCGTAAAGAGCAATTACCCATTACCTTGCCTGATTTGGGGGAGAATGAAGGACATACCTATAAAACAGCTTGTGTCTAGGAAAAGTGTTGTGGTTGTAGTCTATGTCATTGTTATTACTTTTATTATTTGGTGCATTAAGTGCCAAAGTAGAGGTTTATTGTGAGTGCCATAACGTCCTGTGGAAGGGACAGCTAGTGATCCTAGTTTCTATACACTACACTTAGTTCCTTTTTAAGGGGGAAAGACCTTTTATTTGGGGACACACAATATTTTATCCTGTTGCTTACTCAGCCTTGTTTGATCTCCTAAATTCTGAGATCCTCCGTGGTTTCCTTCCATTCTGTTTTGTTCCCATCCTTCCCCTTCCCTTCTTTCTCTACTTTTTTTCCTCTCAGAAGATCCATCCATCAATTCCTACTGCTTCAACCATCACCTGTGTGAAGACACTTCCCAAATCTATACCCACAGCACTTCCAGCTGCCTGCTGGGTATCTCCATCTGGAAGTCCAACTTGCATTCAAAGTTCACATGTCCAAAACTGAGCTCATTAATTCCCCATTAATGCTCCTTCACTCCAGCCCCCACTAACGCATCATCAGCTCTTTACACAGATTTGGATCTTCTGTTGAGCCTGTATCTTCCCTTTGCTTCCTCCAGCCCTTTCCGATGCTCTCTCTCATGCAGTCACTTGGCCAGACTTGCTTGCTCTCTATCATCCAGCTTTTCCTTTCCATCCCTGCTGCCACCGCTCTAATGGACGCTCTTCATTATCTTCCACCTGGACTCTTGGAAGAAGCTATGCCCGACTAATGCTCCCTTCCTTTCCACTGCTCCCAACACGCTGTGACTAGAGTAGTAGCATTAGGCCCTGAGTACGCTTTTGTCTTCATCTCTTGCTTGCTGACAAACCATCCATGTCTTCAGAGTGCCTGCAGAGTGAGTCGCAAGTCTAAGTCCAGCCTTGATGACCCTCTTGGAGCATCACTCTTGCAGCTGCCTGTTTTTCTGGCCTTCCTGTCTTTCCCCCAAAGATATCCCCAAGCCCCAAACCTGTTCCCTGTTCTTCTATCTTTTAATCGCTACTGAACTTGTTTCTCTTCTATTTCTGTATGTCCTTCCAAATAACCAACGCCACCCCAACCTCCATTCTCTCAGGGAGATTTTGATCATCTTTTAGGCCCAGTCTGAATTGTGTCCCTGCCATGAAGGTTTCTCTCATCAAAAAATAAATAAATAGAAATTGGTTTTCTGCCTTCCTCTGGATACCAAGTAGCTTTATTGGTGGCTCTGAAATAGTTATCTGCTCCCTGAATTGTTTAATTACTTTTGAACATTTTGTTATGATTCTTATACCTCATTTCTCTGTGTATTTCTCATGCTTGATCCATCCAGGTTGAAGAAATGGTGTTTGAAAGGCCATATGGAGAGATGCTCCAGCTGTGATGCAGGGATTTGGTTAAGGAAGAGAGACTAGCTAAGCTGTAAATTAGGATAGCGTAGTGAGAACTGCAGTTATCTATAGGAAACCGTATGTGGGAAGGGACTAGAGCTTGTTATATCATTGTCACCTATTCCATTCTCATTTTCATGAAATTGCATAGCTATTAGAATATTTAAGTTAACTAATTATCTCTTCGTGTGTGCTGTAAATCTGAAGCAGAATTAGATTAGAATAGAGGAGACCAATTTTTTGCCTCAAGATTATAGACTTTTCAGAATATTATTTAAAATTTGCAGTGCCAGAATGGTAGTACAGCAGGTAGAGGTGTTTGCTTTTCAGCGGCTGACCCAGGTTTGATCCTCAGCGTCCCATATAGTCCTCTGAGTACTGCACTGCACACAGGAATTACTCGTGGTAATTCCTGAGTACAGAACCAGGAGTAACCCCTGAATATTGCCAGGTGTCACCCTAAAAAGCCAAAATGAATATATAATAAAATTTGTGGAGCCTATATTGGTTAATATCTTAGGACTACATAGTATCTGATGCTAGAGTTGAATTGAGGTATTATTTTAGATTTCCCTACACCTCCAGATTGCCCATTCAGCTGCTCTCACATTTCTCACTGACTCCTGTAAACATCTCCCTAATGGGCCTCCTTACTCACTTTTATTTTCCTTCCCCCTTTATCGAGGTTGTCTCTCCCATTCTGATGACAGAAGACTGGGCATGTGTTTTTTTTTTTTTTGGGGGGTGGTTACATTTTTAATGATCAGATTATGTTGCTAACTGCTTGCTAAAATACTGTAGTGGTTTTGCATTGCTCTTTGAAAAAGGGTTCGTGGATCCTGTGCATGTTTGACCTGTGTGGCCTAATCTTGCCTGCCACTGGTCTCATTTCCCGCATTGCTCCCAACCTGGTATCTTCTTTCTTGAACTGCTCCCACTCCCCTGTTCTCACTCACACCAGAGGGCTTCAAACTTATTTGACCTACCTACGCCTTTAAAAATCACTTAGTTTCTGAAGCACACACACACACACACACACACACACACACGCACGCACGCACACACACTCCATCCCCAGTTGCACCTGGGGCGGTGACCACCCCTTCTATCATCCGGTGCCCACACATTCTCCCCAGTAGAGTGTGGTGGGGAGGAGGGTGCAAACACAGTTCCACCCACTTTTGGGAAACTGATAGATTCTTCCTTTGGATAGTAACCTGCCATCCCTTTCTCAAGGAAACAGGCTTTCTTGTTGCAGTCAGTATCTTTAATAAGAGCTCTCAAAGTGCCATCTTCTTCCTCTGTAACAGCATTTGTGACTGTTGTCATTTCACTTTATCTGTGATTCTTTTGGTTACTACCAATCGCTGCTAGATCGTAAACTTCAAAAGCTCCATGCCTGACTTTGCTCCCTTTTGCATCTGTAGGTAACACAGTGCTTGCCATATGGAAGGCATTCCATCTAGATTTGTTTGGTGGGTGTTTTGCTGATATCAACTAAAAGGAAAAAAATTCTGCAGAACTTTAGTGATAAGGGATGACAAGATAAGAAGTACTGCTTTTATGTATGCTACTTTGATGGCAAACTTTCCTCTAGTTTTTATAACTGTGGTACTGCAGGTTGTAGAGTTCTAGGTAAATGTGGGAAAGTGAGATCATAAAATAGACTGAAGAAGGAACCTCAATGCCAGGCAGTCCTGACTTCTTAGTGTTATGTCAGAGCTGGCAACTTCTTGAACATCTCTCTCTCTTCACAAAGGGTTTGCATCTACAGCGGCTGCTTGGTTTTTTAATACCTTCGTGGCGAGCCAGTGTCAGTTTGCTGGATATTCTAGTCTAACCTATGGACAGGAAGCCCCTTTCAGATGAGCAGACCATGGTCACCTGCTCCTTTAGTGATAGTTCCCATCTCTTCCCCCCCAAACTGTGCGCCTGCCCGTTGGTTCTGGAAGCAGCACTTTCCTCCCTGCTCTTCTCCAATTCTTCACCTACATTGGTTTTTTTTAAACCCATTATTCCCCTCCTATCTCCAACCTCACTGCTCTAGACTGCTGGGGCTACTTCCTCCATATCCCTAAGGTCCCCAGAGGTGTCTCCTCCGCACCCCTCACCCCCGGCTGCGTTCATTGCCCTTTCTCTCTGTGCTCTCACAACCTTTGCTTATCCCCTCAGGAAGTCATGCCACCTTGGGTTGTGGTTTTGATTTATTTGTTTTTGGGGTGGGGGTGGGGTGCACCCATCAGTGGGGTACTCTCTGCAAGGGTTGGCTCCCTGCTGGTGCCAAGGATTAATCCCAGACCTCCTGCATGCAAAGCATGCACTCTGGCCCTGAGCTGACCCTATTTCCCATGTTATGATGTTTCTGCCAGACTGTATTGTCCACAGCAAGAGAGAACACAGCTTGCCATGCCCTCTCTATCCGTGAGCATCACTCCTGACAGCTAGAGAGCACGCATCACACTTTTTTTCTGAACAAACTTGAGAAAACCAACTTTGCCATTCTTCAGGAGAGCAACCATAGTTTTTTTTTGAAAACGCATGCGCTTAACAGTGTATTGATTTTACAGTCAGCTTGTCAGTGTTCTTCCTAAAAAGAGAGGTGCTGAGACCAAAGCGTGGAGTTCTAAGTGAGGCATGCATCTTGTCTAAGGTGTAGAACCCTGTGGGTGTTTTATGCTTAGGATCAGCATTTCTTAGTCTCTTTTGGTTATGAGTTTTTCCTTTCTTTTTTTTAAAGCTGTGGACATTATCAATTTATCTTAGCACTTTTATAAAGGGTGTTAATGAAGTGAATTTAAAGAAGTGGTGTTTTGAAAACAGTTATTTAATTGACTCAAGCTGTTAATCTGCTCTGGGCTGTTAACTATGGTGAAAATGAACGGTAGTAGGGGAGCATTTCCCACTGCTCTCGAATTGCCATCAACTAGTCCATTACCGTTTCTTCTGACCTTTTCCGTTAAGTGCAGTGTGAAAGTGGCAAGTGTTTTAATGACATCTGATATTTGGGAAGATGAGGGAGAATGGTTTATTAACTCTCATTGTTTGGGAAGGAAAGGAAAGGAAATATGACTGGAGACTCCCATGCAGCTAGAGTGCAGATGACTTGGAGAGATGGATGGAGTGAAAGAAAGAAACTCTGAGTGAGGGGAAAACAATCAATGGCCCAAAAACAGTGGTAAGAAACAGAATATAATGTAATGTGCTCATAAGAGAATATGATGCAGTCGCCTTACCAGTTCTCCATGTGTTATGGACTTTACTTGTGTGGTCCCTTTGGACAGTCACAATGTAGAATAGATGCCAACAATTTTATTTAAAAAAGAGATACCAGTCTCCGAGCCATAAGGCTGGGAATGACAGAGGGAGAACCTGGTGACAAACTGCACTGAGCTAATTGACTTAGTAGACAGTTTTGTCCATTAGATGACTACATTAGACAGTCTCTATAGCACAATGGTTAAGAGTGTATGTAGACTCTAAAGCCACCTGACCTGGGTTCAAATCCTGCTTCTCTCGTGGCTCTGCCACCCACCAGATATGGCTAAGTTGCTTGATCTCTGTGTGTGCCTCATTCTGTTCATTTGAAAAGTCAGGATAGTTGTGGTACTTTCTTCTTGGGATCATTATGACTTTGTGTAGTCAATATAGGGAAATACTTAGAATATAAAGTATTCTGTATTTGAGGGACTGGAGAGATGCTACAGGGACTAAGATGCTTGCCTTGCAAAATGGCTGACCCCAGTTCAATCTCTAAACCCACTTATAGTCCCCTAAGCCTCACTGGGAGTGGTCCTTGAGGGCAGAGAATGGAGTGAGACCTGTGTACAGCTGTGTGTGGCCTCAAAACAGAAACCCAGCAAAGAATCACCAAGGAGGCTCTTCATAACTAAAAAAAATGGATTATAAATGGTCTTTTACCATATTGATATGATTCATGTATAGCCCCACTGGGAGTGGTCCCTTTACCATATTGATATGATTCAGTATATCATTATACGTATCAATATGATTCATGTATACTATGGCACTGCTTAGGCACGGTGGTGCTGAGGGTCTCCAGGTGGTTCAGGGAATACCCGCCTCCCACCCCCAGCACAACGGGTGGTATGACAGACAGAGTTTGGGGGTGCTCTGTAGTGCCAGGATTGAACAAAGTACCTTCACTATTCAAGGCTCTTGAACTTCTGTTCTATCTCCCTAGCCCCTATAGTAGAATTTGTAAAACTTGGATCCTCATAGTAAAAATAGAACAAAAACCCAAAAATGACATTCCTAAGTTTTAACTTTGGCGTTTAGGATGGCTTTTTTTTTTTTCTTTGGCTTTTCTATGTCACACCCGGTGATGCTCAGGGGTTACTCCTGGCTATGCACTCGGAATTACTCCTAGCAGTGCTTGGGGGACCATATGGGATTTTGGGAATCAAACCTGGGTCTGATGTGTGCAAGGCAAACACCCTAACTGCTGTACTATTGCTCCAGCCCCACCAATGCTTTGTATTAATAATCTGATGCACACTTTCTGTTTTTTTTTTATTTTACTTGCCAAATTAAATTTTAAATAATTTGGATTTGACTTAATCCTTTCCTTCTCTGAGCATCTTACCTGTCAAACAGAAATATTTTGTCTCTTTTATCCTCATCATCACCAATATTGTTACCTCATCCAAGGTATACTATATGTATTTCAGTTGCTACCAGTTATGATTAAGCAAAACCTTAATGGTTTCCCTCTTGCTGTGTATCAAAGCAAACAGGTGAGGTTCAATATAGAATATAGACAATAGGGAAACCTAGAAAGAGGAGTAAGCCAAATCATCACACTTGACAATTTGACGCTGTCACTATTAAAATTTTCCAGTTGCCTCCCAGAACTGCTGCTAAGGCTCGGCCAGACACCAGGGTACTTAGGTGCAGGGCGGAATCTCTGCCTGCCTGCTCTGTGCTAGGCTGATGGGGCATCTTGGAACTGGGACAGGTTTTGCTCCTTGCCTGCCACCACTCCCCAACCCCAGACTCTCAGAAGCTGGAAAACCTCATGCAACACAACCACAGTCATCCTCAAGGTCCAGACTCCACAGCTGGACATAGCCCGATTCCCCATGGCAAAGTGCCCACGCGGTATCTCAAACCTGCTATACCACAAACGGTGGGAGTCAGTGGTTAGGTAAGACAGAGAGGGAACAGTGTGCTAATAATTGTTGAAAATAATACCAGCCTAGAACTGAGCATTGAATATAAGCAAAAAGATACACATGATAACCTCTAAATGTATGTATTGTAATCCACAATGTGTAAGAAAAAGAAAGAGAGAGAGAGAGAGAGAGAAGAGATAAAGAACGTGGTCATAAAGATAGGCTATGGGAGAGGAGAGGGAATTGGGGATATTGGTGGTCAGAAATGGGCATTGGTGGAGGGATGGGTGCTGGAACACTGTATGACCCGAAACTCAAACATGAACATCTTTGTAATTGTGTATCTCACGGTGGTATAATAAAATATTAATTAAAAAAATTAAAATAAATAAAAAGGAGAACACTAGCCTTCCAAAAATATATAACTAAATAAATAAAAATTTTTAAAAATTAAAATTTCCAGTTGTTCCCTCTGCTGTTCCTCTGTTACTTCTTCCTAAGGCCTGTTTCTTTCCAGAATTTTGGAAGTATGGCTATACTTACATTAGTTTTTCTCACCTGATTTGACTGAGCACGTGACGGTGTGCTAACCCTCTTTCTTTATTGTTGGCAGGGGCTTGTCCACGATAGCGAAACAACCTTCAGTTGAGGCTTGGTGGTACCTACTTTATTTCCAAAGCAGCTGGACCCAGTAGTGTGAATGCTTCGTGTCAGAACTATGACATGGTCAGTGGGATCTACTCATGGTAAGGGAGAAATTAGTCTTTGATGTTTGCTCTCAAAATTAAGTTTCCCTTTTATTGAAAAGTAATCGTGAATCACTGTTCATCTCCTTATTGTTCTCTAATTTGAATATAGATTTAAATACTTGTAGTGTTAAAAATTGATTTTGCAGTTGGGAGACAAGTATAGTGAATAAGGTGCTTGCCTTGCATCCCCGGCTGACCAGGAGTTTAATCCCTGGCACCCTCACTGTCCCCACCTAAGCCCTATTTACGTGATCTCTGTGCACAGAGCCAGGAGTAACCTGATCACAGCTGGGTACGGCACAGGAACAAAATCAAAACTGATTTTATTTTTTCTAGCAAATAATACGACTCTTGGTTTCTCTATAGTTTTGGTAATTTCCCCCATACATTTGTGTCTAATATTTCCTATTTTTGGCATTTGAATTTTTCTTTGTTTTTAATTAATTTTTTTTTTTCCATATTTCTTTTATTATTACCATTGAGGTACCCGTTACAAGCACTTGTTCATGTTTTGGTTTCAGTCATGCCAGTGTACCAGCACCCATCCCTCCAGCAGTGCACCCTTCCCAACACCAGTGTCTCCAGATTCCAAATTCCCTCCTCCTTCCCCAGTAACCAGCCTGCCTCTATGGCAGTTTTCTCTATAACTCTCTGTCTCTGTCTCTGTCTCTCCCTCTGCTCTCTGTCTCTTGTCTCTTTCTCTTCCCTCTCCCTCCCTCCCCTTTTCTCCCTTCTCCTTACATATCGTTGCTTTCTAATACCTACATTTAGGAGGTATCATGTGTATTCCTTTGCCTATGTTCAATGCTCAATTCTAGGCTGGCATTACCGTATTTCCAACAATTACTAGCACAGTGGCGCCTTCTCTGTCTTACCTAACCTCTAACCCCCACACACTGCGGAGATTCCAACCATTGGCAAGTTCTCCTGGTCCATGTATTACTTGACCTTGGATATTAGTCTCATACTATTTTATTTTTATATCCCTCCAATGATTCCTATGTCCTTTTCCTTCTGAGTAAATTTTCTATTCATCCCTAATTCTCCTCATCCATCTTGTAATGTATCATTTCATCTCTATAGGACCCTCTATGTCACTTAGTACAGAATTTGCTAGTTTTAACCTGGGAGATAACTCAGTGGGGATATGACCAGCACCGTGTACAGCTATTTCAAAGTAGAATCTCTCTTCTCAAATTTTGAGGAGTCTCTGAGCCTCCTACAGCCCATGTTCCAGTGAGGCTGACTCAGGCACAGCCCACCAACAGTGAATGAGAGTTCTTTCTTTTGCCAGCTCCCAGCACTTTACTTTCTCTGGATTTTTGGATATAGATCATCTTACCAGTGTGAGGGATATCTCTATCATTTTTATTTGCCTGTTAATCAGTGTTGATGATTATTTTTTCCTATGCCTGTTGGTCATTTTTATTTCCATTTTTGATAAATTATCTATTCATCTACTCTCCCCATTTTTTTGAATGGATTATTACTCTGGGTTTCCTGTTGTTGGGCGTTTGAGAGGGATGCTTTATATATCTTGGACATGTTCCTTTGACTGATGTTGGAACATTTTCTCCTAAACCTATGGGATGTGTTTTTAGAGCCTATTTATTTTTTTCAGTATTGGGCTAAGCTTTAGTTTGATGTATTTCCTTTGTTTTTTTTGCTTTGTTTGCCTTAGTTTCTTTTCTTTTGTATTGTAGTGTGAATACTCCTCTGGCTCGGATTTGTGGAGCATTCTATGTTTTCTTCAGTGTATTTTGCAAGGTTTTTACTCCATTTGGAATTAATCTCTGTGTATAGTTGAGATATGGGGTCTCATTCTATCTCTCTCTCTATCTTTTGCATGTGGGTCTCCCAGTTTTCCCCAGTATCACTTAAGTTGATGAGTCTCTCTCTTGACCCATTTCATCTCACCCAGCCTCTTTGTCTTACTCCAAAACAAAGTCCCTACTGCTGAGGATTTATCTCTGGACTCAGTTCATTCCATCAATCCCGAGAGTCTGTTTCACTTGTCAGAGTTTTTATTACTACAATCTTGGTAGTAAAATTAAAATCTAATATTTTTCTCCTGCTTCTAGTTATTCTGCTGCTGATTTTCTCTGCTTTATATTTTGAAAACTCATACCTGTACCTGAAGATTCAGGAGTTTTTTTTTTTTCTTTTGGGTCCACACCCGGCGATGCTTCGGGGGGTTTCTCCTGGCCTCTGCACTCAGGGAATTACTCTTAAGGCGGTGCTCAAGGGGGACCATAGGGGATGTCGGGGATCGAACCCGGGCCGGCATGGGGACTGTGTCGCAAGGCAAACGCCCTACCCGCTGGGCTATTGCTCTGGCCCTAGATTCAGGGAGTTTTGATTGAAGTAAATCTCTGGGTTTTTCCTTGTTAGAAATCTCCACTCTTTCTTCAATTTCTTTTTTTTTTTTTTTTTTTTGCTTTTGGGTCACACCCGCGTGCTCAGGGGTTACTCCTGGCTCTGCACTCAGGAATTACTCCTGGTGGTGCTCAGGGGACCATATGGGATGCCCGGGGATCGTATGGGTTGCAGCCTGCAAGGCGTGCTGTGCACTTCCCACCTGCTGTGCTATCGCTCTTTTGCCCTCTTCTTCAATTTCAAAGCAGTCTAATCACTGTGACTTTGAAATCCTTACCTGGAGGGATTAAGAGTTCTCTGTATTTGAATTCTTCAGGACATGTCATTGTCCGTTGGTGCAGGTGGATTACTCCGCTTTGTTATTTCGGGGCTGCAGTTGTGCTCCCCATGAGGCAAGAGGTGAGTGAGGAAGTGGCTCTCTATACTGCTTTCCTTCATAGTTTCTCTCTTATTTCATTTGCCTTTCTGGTCTGATCTCAACTTCACTAACAGATAGAGGAGCCATCAAATTGGCATACCAGAAATGGCTTTCGTGGTCTTAGAAGCTTAATGAGAACCAATTTCTAGCAAATCTTTAATCTACACTTTCCTCCAAATATCTGTTAGAATCAGGACTCGAAGTTTCCTTATTAAATTCTGTACACAATTAGTTGAGTTTATTTGAAATAGCTAGAAAACATATACAACTCTTAGTAATTTTTCACTAATGACCAATATTTCCTGGGAAGCAAGTGGACCTCTTGACGTTTTGTGTCTTTGTATCTCTCTACATACCTATAAGAAACTGAGAGTAATTTTTTGGTCTTCTAACTTTGTTCTATTGATCTCGTTTCTGCTTTCATTTGGGTTTGTTTGTTTCATTTGGTTTTTTAAAGGCCACACCTGGCGGTATGCTCAGGTGCCACTACTCTGGCTCTGTATAGCCCCTCAAGGGAACCATATACAATGTCGGGTACCGAATGAGATGCAAGGCAAATGCCCTAACTAATATACTCTTTACTCTAGCCCTGTTCTCTTATGTGGGTAATTACCATCTCTAACAAATACCAACTATGTTTGAGAGAGTATTTTCTGTATTGACTTGATTAAATGGAAAAATCTGGTAAAAACCAAGTTGTTTTCTGGATATCAGAAAGGATTTTTGATAGTAGTTTGTGAAGAGGTGTGGGTGTTTGGTGTTTGGCACTTTTCCTGCTACTGTAAAAGTGGGCTTTGTTGAGACAGGGGCTCTCGCTTTGTAGATTTGGTAAACTTCTTATTACAAATAAATACTTAATAATCTTGTCAGTTGTATGTGAAGATTGAGCATTTCTGATCTCCAGCATATGTAAATGCTGGAGATCTGGGATGTTTACAAAGTGTGTGCCACCCGCACGGCAGAGCCTGGCAAGCTACCCGTGTTGCGCATTTGATATGCCAAATACCAGTAACAATTATAGGGCCTCATTCCCTGACCCTAATGGAAATGGTTTGAGGCTCTTATGTTCCTGAAGCAAGCAATTTGCCCCCTTTGGGGCTCTACTAGCATGAGATAGGATGTATGGACATTTACTGGTGCCCACTCAGGCAAATCTATGATGAACAAGCTAAAAATGACCCTTGGAAAGTGCTTTGGACACACAAAGGAATTTTTTGCATGAATTTATCATCTTCCTTTCACAGAAAAATAAATCTGCATATTGAGGAGGGGAAATGTGTTTTAACTCCTCTTCTGGGCTGAAAGTGATACAGGTGAATTTAAATCCTGGTTTTATTCCTGTTCATTCTCTGATTCAGAAATTGAGAACAAAACATTTTTATAATATTTCTTCCATAAAAGGTACTGTTATCTTGTTAAAATTTCTGTGACCATTTGGCTTTGAGTTCGCTGTTCCCTCTAAGAAACAGCCACATCACTCTTCTGATCCTTCACATTTGGTACATAGGCAGATGTTCATTGTGAATATGCATAATATAAAAGTAAATTTTGCAGAGGAGTGGGGTAGTGCATTCTATTATACAGATGACCCCTGATTTGTCATGATTCCACTATGATTTTTTTTTTACTTTTGTGATGATTGTAAAAACACTCTGTATTCACTATAAGCCACAATTACCTAACTATTTTTCACACGGTCTATTAGTAGCAGTGAGCCATACCCTCTTGGCATTTTGGATCTATGACATTTTAAACTTGCATTATTTTCCCCTTTAGGGATTGGACTTCTCAGGACATAATCCCATCAAGTAATAGAATATTTGCTATAGACTTTACAATAAAAATAGGATTTCATACCTTAATAGTATATATTCCACAATTACATTTAGAAATATTCCCTGATGTGTAATTCCTGGCTATTTTCCTTTACTCCCAGCTTGATCTAGTAAGTCATTATACACTTGTTAATGTGAAAACATAATTTGGCACAGCACTATGAGAAATCATTCATTTATTTCTCTACCCTTGAAGTCATTTTATTTGACTCCTGCTTCCCTTAATTGTTCAAGTGTACACTTTCTTGCTGGAAGCTTTGTATCTCTGTAATGCCACAGTGAATTATTTAACATTTGAGGGAAGTACGGATTTTGGAACTTTTTTAATTCACATCCAAACTACTGGGATTTATCTTGTTGGTGGTTTGGTCCTTGATATCAGGTAATGAAACCTAAGTAAATGACCTAAGGGACCAAAGTAAGTTAGTAGACTTCTTCTTTTGCCCAAGCGGGATATAACAGTGAATGAAGCTTTGGGGGTAGCTAGTGAATTTATCTCTCACCAACTAAATGTCACTCTAACCAATTACCAACTTTATGTCTACAATACCATGGTATTTTGTCTACGACCGTGGACTTTGGTTTATTCGTCAAAACCTAGACTTTAGACAGGCCACATAAAGAAGCACAAAAATGTATTACTAAATTTATAGGTAATTAGTTACATTGAGAAAATAAGTTTATAAATTTTGTTCTATTAATGTTGGTTATTTTCATTTTTATAAAAAAGTTAGATCACAGCAAATATAATATATGCAATTTATACAATTACAAAACAGGAACCCCTATAATGTGATACATGACTTAAATTGTAAATATTGCTACACATACTTCACTTTTCTCAGTTTTTGTAGTAAGAATTAACTGGGTCTTGCGTGTGACGCCTGCGCCGTCACCAGAATCACCCCCTGCCCTAGGGTGAGACCCGGAAATTTCACCAGCGGGGCCAAGGCAACACAGAGCCCCTGGACCTAGTGCCAAGGCCACTCCTCCAACTCCCTCAAATGCCTCCCATCCCCCTACCAGGTGTGTGTGCGTGACCCCTGCCGCCTGCAGAACCCACCCACCCACATCCCAAAACTCAAAATCTCTGAGGCATTAGCTTTATCCACGCTAACTACTTTTTTTGCAATTAAGGTACCAGTGAGCATTCATCCCTACATTCCTTGCCACCTCCCCAAACTCTGCAAACAACCCAGACACCTACTAACTGTAATATCTACCCACCCAAGGTTTATTTTGTGGTGTAATGCTAAAGCAGCATAGAATTTCATCAAGCTCAGTGGTGGCGTTACTAGCCCAGATTGGGCCAAGCGATAATGATGAGCCATATAACATCTCTGATGTTATGTGGAGAATTTCGGAAGGAATTGTTAAGGATGCATAAGGAACTCAAAACAATGGAATACCAAAGTCAATAAAGCACAAGAGGACATGAGGCAGAAATGAGTAAAATGCAGATCAAAATAGAAACGAAATGGCAGATGTGCAAATGTGGTAAGTGAAATGAAAAACACGCACCTGGAAGGTCTCCAAAGCAGAGTAACGCTGCTGAAGAAAATTAGTGATCTCCCAAGATGAAGTCCAAAGATTCTCTAGATAACAGCAGAATATAGGAAAAAAAACCTCACAATTATGAACAGACAACAAAGAGATAATCAGGATGACCCAAAAGGAATAACATAAAGTCTTAGGGGTCCCAGGGGGCAAGAAGAAAACCTCATGAAAGCCATTGTGCTGACAAGTTCCCCTGAACTAAGAACAGTTGCTCTCAGATTCAGGAAGCCCGTAGAATACCAGCTAAAGAAACCCCTATAAGAATACTCCAAGACACATCCTAATTAAATTAATAAAACTACAGATAGAGATATAATACACAAAGCAGCAAGATAAAAAAAATCACATGCAAAGGCATCTAAAATTTACATCAGATTTCTCAGATGAAACAGTAGAGCCAAAAACACTGGTGCAGGAATGTTGTAGAAAGGCTCCAATGAACCTGAAAGGCCTCACCGAAATTCTTTGCAGCTAGACTCACATTCAGACATAGAAGGAAGTACACAACTTTATGGATAGTAACAACTCAGGAACTAACAAACTCAAAACCAACTTTATTTTTTGGATCTTTTATTCTTTTACATTTATTTTTTTTTTTATTTTACATTACAAAGATATACAATTAAAAGTTCATATTTAGGTTTTGGTCATACAGTGTTCCAGCAACCATCCACACCAGGTGCCCATCTCCCACCACCAACATCCCGGTTCCCTCCCTCCCCTCCTCCTCCATGGCGGGTTCTTTATTTATTCCCTTTTCTCTCTCTTTTCTCTTTTCCTTTCCCTCCAGACTATGGATTACAGAACATACATTAAAGGGTTGTCATGTATCTTTTGCCTCTATTTAATGCTCAGTTCCTAGAGTTGGCATTAGTACCCTCGACAATTGTTAGCACACTGTTCCATTTTTCTGTCTTTACCTAACCCTCTGACTCCCACACGTTTGTGATAATTTCCACCTTTGCACAAGACCTCTAATATATGTTTCACTTGACCTTGGATATTGGTATCATAATATGTACATATATATTTATGTTATGCAAATAAATGCAGTCATTCTGTATCTGTCTCTCTCCTTCTGGCTAATTTTACTCAACATAATCTTCTCCATGTCCATCCATTTATAGCCAAATTTTATAACTTCATTTTTCCCTAACAGCTGCATAGTATTCCATTGTGTAGATGTACCAAAGCTTCTTAATCAGTCATCGATTTTCGGGCACTCTAGTTTGCTTCCAGATTCTGGCTATTGTGAATAATGCTACTATGAACATAAAAGTAGGGATGTTGTATCAAAATAACTTTAAAGAAGAAGGAGCGATGGGTAAAAATAAAACAAAACCCAAAGCACAACAAGTTTAAACAAAAAA
>JAJIBD010038619.1:0-31295 GCA_021461705.1 Cryptotis parvus
CACTCTTGAAAGTCTCCTCCTAATGATTATCTTCACAAAAACATAGCTCTCTGGAGGGTTCGTAAAAGTGAGATCTTTCAGCATTTCCCAGCCTGTGGGCCTCTTTCCACATGTCGTTTTTTTTTTTCTAACTCCTAGGCTTAGCTTTTTGGGGTTCAATAAGTTGCACCTTTCCAATGACATGAATGCTAAATTGTGTGTCCTTTTAAGACAAGAGTGTCTGTTTATGATTCTTCCTCAATCCAGGAAATGAGAATGTGATTCACAGTCCAGGTGTTTTCTTCTCATGCCCCTGTACATTAGTATAACATCTCAGGGACCTCAGCTTTTTTTTTACTCTGCCTTTGTTTTGTTTTACACAAGATTCTATGCTCAAACTCCCGATCCTGAGCTTCTTCTGGCCTCTCCAAATTGGCATTTGCTAGGATGTGGTCATGGTCTATTTCAAATTTTAGGTAATTGTTTATTTGACAGGATTGAAAACCATTCTTGTGAAATTAAGCTAAATAAGGGCCTCCGCATTGCTCTACCTTGCTGGGCGCCGTAAGTGCCATACAAAAGGCATCCCTCTCAACAGGGAGTTTGTGACCTGTGAAGGATGGCTCAGCAAGCACTCACTGGTGGTAAGTAGGCATGTTTGTGGGTGTATGAGGCTTCGTTGAAACTTGTTGGAATCTCCTCTCCCGCCTCATAAGGAGAAAGGACTCTCTTTTCTAGGTTCTCTTCCAGGTTTAACTGGATTTCTCAAAAATTTCCGCTAAATCTGGTTTCTTAGTAGACTGTAGTTTACCGTAGCTCAGCTAAGATGCATAATTTAGTAGAATTTTCCTGAACCAAATTCAGACAGTCTCTGCCAGTCCTAAAATAAGTTTTCATTCAAATTTTTTTTTCAGTGCAGAGAGGCCAGAGCAGCCAGAAGGCCAGTGGTAGGGAGTTTGCCTTAGAATGCGGCTTGTCCATCCCCCGTGTCCCCATATGGTCCCCTAAGCACTCCTCGCAGGAATAATTCCTGAGCCAGAAGTGAACCTTAAGCATGGCCATTGTATGACCCAAAAAGCAAAAAAAAAAAAAAAAAAAATTCAGTAGAACCATGATATACTCCTACACCATCCATATTTACTCCTATTATGGTCAATATGCATCCCCTTTATTCCATATTTTCCCCAGCAAAGATGTATCCTATAACAGCGGTGGTAACATTCTTCCAAGGAGCTTTACATGGGGACCATAGAAAGAATTTATGAGTGAAAAAAACGAAAATATAAAGCATCAGGAAAGGAGAGAAGCGCTGTGTAGAAATAGGTAAATTCATTTACCACCAAATGTTATTTTGTGTAAGTTTAGTCAAAGTGGTTATAAAAATAAATATAGGAAATGTTACTCCCAACTTTTTTTAAGGTGTGAGCGAGCATTCTTCCCTCAGCTTGAAAAATACAGCTAGGACTCCAGTCTGGGTTCAAACCAGAAGGTGCCAGCGCTCCAAAGAGCCACAGGTTCCTCTAACTCCCTTCCTAATAAGACTGACTTTCTCCCAGATACTACCGCCGGCTCTCAAGTCTGCAGTTGGGAATCTATGCAGAAATTGGCTGTTCAAACTTCCCTTCCATTAGCCTATTCGTTATTTATAGTTTCTGGCTTATTTTCTTTTCTAGCAAATAGTAACTCCAGCAAATGAGAACAGTTAAAACCAGTGGAATTAGAACACCTGCATTTTTTGAAAACCACCGGGGCTGTGTAAGCATGGAAAGGCATTTGATTTTTAAACAAGAGGATTTGTCCTTTGCAACATGATAACAATTTCTTTTGGTTAAGAAACGCCTCTATGTATCATCACTTTCTCATTTGTTCTTTTTAATAAAGATAGTAAAAGAATTTATTTTCAGGACGGGATCCACCTTACAGCTCAATCTATTACTTTGGCTCATCAGTTCCTAGTTGTGGTGGGATATGTGGCCCCCTGTGGGTGGCAAGTGCTGAAAAACATTTCCAGGCTATGTAAATGCCAAGGAAGATCGAAGCTGACTTTGGAGCATAGTGACGCCACCTTCCATCTAAGACTTCACATGTTTATCGTAAAAAAGAAAATAAATCAACGCAGGCTACTCAGTTACATTTGGTCTCAAAATGACTCAAATCTTGTGGCTAGTATATTAAATTTTATTAAATAGTTCTTCTCAAATGTATTCCAATTCAGCATTGTAGTTCATTGATATGCTGGCAGAGTAAAACAAACATGACCAGCTTCTTAATGCCATCTCTGTTTATAATGCTATATAAAAGGGAAGACATGTTAGTCGTGTGGAAACTACATTTCCAAAACCACTGATGTGTGTTTGCTTAAATTCTCCAACTTTTAAAGTCATAAGCTTCTTTCCCTAAGAAAAGGAATCTTTTTAAAATACGTTAAAAATTTTTCCAGTGATTTTTCTTAAGTTTTATCTGCAAAATTTTATCATTTTAGGATTAGTATTTTTGCCTCCAAATTTCTAGCTGAATTAAAAAGAGGCTCCTTCATTAGAGAATGGGGCACCTCCTTTAAGAATTGAGGGGAGAAATCTAACACAATTCTATTGAGAGTGAGCCTGCCTGCTCTCTTTCATTAGCAAAGGTTTTGTGACTTCAGAAAAACTTTATTTTGGTAGCTAAGCAAGAGTCTGAGGAAGTAACAAATGTCTTAGGATGGTATTTGGGAGTGAAAAAGTGATTTTGAGTAATTACTAATGACTTAATCATAGGTTTATTGTTAGGATTAACCATTTGAGAAAAAATTCTAAGAAAGTGTTGTAATCTCCTGGTTTTGCACAAAGAGGTCTGTCTTTCAAAAGTAGGGCATTACTTTGTTTTAATACCAGCCAAATAAAAAATTACTTGGCATTCCTAGGGAATCCTGTACAGAAAAAAGCAAAATCTATGTTCAACTGATTTTCTTTACTGTCAATGAAAAATCCAGAAACAAGGATTTTCAAACCCAATCGACGATAATCAAATATATTCGCATTTGGATTCTAGGATTTTAGGAATCTGAATCTTTATATGCTCTAAGAAGCTTTTTACCAATTTTTTAAAAGTTTAATTTTCAACTAGTTTTTAAAAATTTGCTATTGATAGTTTTTATAAAAAAGGGCAGTAAAATGGAATTTCATTTGCTAATTTTCTGTTACGAAGCCAAAAAATCACTGACTGCTGTGGAAGAGAGTAGTACTTCAGGTAATGGTAATAATGAGTATGTGATTGCGAACAGTACTGCAGGAAGCAGTCTTAAAGCATTTCCCCTTTCTGAATGTTTGTATTTAACTGTATACTCTCGCTTGAAGAGAATCCTTATACTTTACAGTACATTATCCAAAATGAGTCCTACCCTTTGACTCCTGATCGGTTGCTGGGCTGACTGTCAGGCCATAGTCTACATCAGCAACCTGATGCCGCCAGCATCACCCCAGGCTCTGGCAACGAAAACCATTCTGGACATTAGCCAGAGAACCCCCAGAGTGATAAAAAATCTCCCTCAGGCTAAGAACTAATACTTAGATTAACAATACCGTCCTGATATTAGAACATTATGTAGCAGATAGTACAGCAGGTAGGGCATTTTACTTTGGTACTAGTAGACTCCAGACTCCATCCCTGCATCCCATAAGGTCCCCTGAGCACCTCCAGGAGTAAACAATTTTCACCCCTTAATCCTGAGTGCAGAGCTAGGAGTAACACCCTGAGCACTACCAGTGTGGACCCAAATAAAAAAAAAAAAAAAGCTAATGAAGGTGCTGAGGACACACACCTGCAAAGGTACCTAGAGACCTTGTTCTTACTCCCACTCCTACTCATAGCCGTTACACAGTGCTATGAAGTTGGGCCAAGGACTCCCAGCCGCAAGCATATACTTTGCAACTTACCATGGTCCTACAGTTTTACTTTTTTTCGATAAAAAAATAGCTTTTTTAAACTGCTCGGTATACTGCTGGGCACCTGACAAAGTTCAGAGTAGGATGGCGTGAGGGGGTCCCTTCTCTGCCCTTAGGACCTTTGCAGCTGGCAGACGTTATAAGATGTAAGTATCCAGTAAAGTTTCAGAAGCTTTTTATTACCCAGGGTTCTAGCAGATAAATCAGCAATAGAAAAACCGTGAACTTAGGTTTCCAGTAGGGCCCTGCTGCTTAGGTGTGGTTCTTAGAATCCTATGAAGATGGTAACACCACTGGCGTGTTACGGCTCAGAGGAGATGAACAGAGAGAAGTAGAGTGGGAAAGAGGCAAAAGGGACAAAGAGAGCAAGAAAGAGACAGAAAAGAAAGTCAGGTAACAGTTTTATATTCTGCAGACAGATTGCTTCACACTAATCAGCCAAGTAGTCAAAGTCATCCTCTGGTACTTTCTCCCCAGGACCTCACTCAGGGACCCTTTAGAAGCCTACTGCTGCCCAGCCAAGATCTGCCTTGCAAGCACCCTGCAGAGAGAGTAGGATAGGCATCTGAGATGAACCCCATCTGGCAGAATACAAAAAGGTAAAATGCATCTGTGCCAATAAAAAGTCTTGATAGCCAGGGTGGGTAATTGGAATATTCTATAGCCAGGGTGGGGTCAAAAAAAACATTCTACAGCGTAATTCTATAGCCAGGTAATAATTTCTCCAAGTCCTCACAAGATTCCTCATCTTTATTTCAAGATAGTTTCGGATATTAGCCCCTTAGACTTAGAGAGAGCCACGCAGTCTGCTTGGAAGCAAATAGTCTTTTCCCTCTGGTCTAATTACTTACAGATCCAAAGTGGGGCCTGGTAAATATATTGGTGGCAAGATCTAGCTAGTGCCAGGATGATTGTGATAGCATAAGAGAAATAGCTTTATACCATTATAGAATACTGGTAAGAGATATTACCACATACAAACTGTCGGTCCCATCTACAAAGTGGCCTGCAGGAGGCAACTCCAGGGCAGCAGAGACTCTGGGCAATACCACATCCTGTTACCGCATGCTTTCTCCCACCTTCCTGATATTTTCCCCAATACCCCCGCCAATCTCTTGTTTTAGCGTAAAATCTCCTCTGAGCCGTTTCTGCATGGTATGTCCTCTTTAGCAAAGAATCTGAAGGGTTTTTCTGCATACCGAAACAAATGTAATAATTATTGTAAGTTACCCTCCAAATGACATATCTATTGTAAGAGAATTTTGACAATAGAACTTCAGAATTTTACTCTCCTTCCCTCTGTTGAAAAGAGATAGGAAAATCCTTACTTTGCATTGTTTAAATTAGTAGATGCACAAATAAGGCTGAGCTTTGTTTCATTCTTACTATTGATCCTAGTGCAGAAATAGTAAGTACAGCTAACTCTGTGGGACTCCTCTTTCTGTGATAGTGAGAATTAGAAGTTATAGCAGCTGGTTCCAAACGGATTGAGATAGCTCTGTGGTGTAGGACGCTTGTCTTGCACATTCACCATCCTGGGTTCAACCCCCCGAGATCCCAGCGGGCCCCCTGAGCACCCGCCAAGAGTAATTCCTGAGTGCAGAGCCAGGAGTAACCCCTGGATGTGGCCCCCCAAAAAGCCAAAAAGAAAAGGCAAAGACAACATTTGGCTCTCTCAAGCCCATGTTCTCCCTTGAACATATCTGTCCTGTCACTGTCTGTCTCTCTCTCCCTCTCTCCGTACCACACTCACTCTCTCCTCCTCTCTCCCTGTTATCTCCTTCTCTCCCACTCTCCTCTCCCCACCTCTGCCTTCTTTGGGAGCAACATATTCTCTCTTGAACACAAACAAGCATTCTCTTTTTTCCCTATCCTCACCTCTAAGTAAATTCTGTCTCAACAAAAACTAAGTTACTTAACTAAAAGCAAATAAAGCTTAGAAGAGCAGCAGAGCAATGGCACCCTAGAGCCGACACGCAGCACCTCCAGCATCCAGCACTGCACTGGGGTGTTGCCCTTTAAGCGCTCTTTCCCTTTTATTTTCACTGATGGTTGGTTTGGGGACCACACCCAGTGGTGCTCAGGATCACTCCTTGTGATGCTTAAGGGATCATGCCGGGTTCCAGAGACCAAACATCCATCAGTCTGTACAAAGCAAGTGTCTTAACTGGCTTTACTGTCTCTCTCACCCCTCCTTTCCCTTTGTAAACATTTTCCTGGTTAGGGGCCAACTCCTGGCTATGCTCAGAGCTTACTCATGGCTGTGTGCTCAGGGATCACCACTGGTGAGTCTTGGGGGACTATATTGGTGCCAGGGGATTGGCAAGTGCCCCTACTGTACTGTAACTCCAGCCCCTTTCTCTCCCCCTTTATAACAGTAACCAAATGGTTCAGATGAACTAAGGGGAAGCATAGCTATTAGAATGGGACAAAAAAGTCTCCACAGAGGAAGGCCTCCAGCTTCACATCCTTGGTTCCATATACAGAACCCCAGCCTGCCAGTAGGGACCCCGGACCCTCTTGGGGTCCCCTCCCAGCCTTCATAATAGATTTCCCACTATATTTGGATATATTCCTAGAAATAAAAACACAGGACATGTACAAGTTATCGTATCTGTAGCCCTTCCATCAACTCCTCCCTTGGAGAAACTCACATCCTGTGCAGTTTTAAGGAGGTGACCAGAGTGGCCGGCACAGTCCCATGACAGTCCTCCTTGAGAGCAAGAATGCTGTGGGCTGGCAGGCAGGCGCGACTGTCAGAGCGTGCCAGGGCAGGCACAGGGCCACACACCACATGCTGGGCCCACATAGGTCCTCACTTCAGGTAGGGCTCTTCAGTGGCGTTGCAGACCCTGGCTCCTCCTGCTGTCTAGGCAGGTTTCGTTGTTATTGAGTTGTGGTTTTTTGACCTGACAGCGCTACTTCAAAGCAGACTTCTCAGTCGGCTTGAATGGAGTCTATTCAAGGTTTCCCATCACCCCATGTTTCCTGGACCGCAAATCCTCTGGGGAACTCTGCTTGCTGTAGGGAGGGTCCTGCCCCCCAACTGCTTGTCTAGCTCTCCATCCCAGACCTGTAATCAGGAGACATTCATGGGAAGCGCTTTAGGAGAAACAAACTTTATAAATTTTTTCATAAATCTTATATATAAGGACCTTTTAAAGCTCTAATACTAAGCCATCATTCCTTTTTCCCTCCATATTTTAATGCAACTGTGATCGTTATTTTTGTAGGTTGGAGTGAATATGAGCTTTAGAGGCAGACATCTGAATTGATTCCCAGGCTTCACACTTTCTGGGTAGCTTACCTTATCTATTCATTCCACAAGTATTGAATATATGTGTCTGTGTGGCACTATTCTGTGCTCTGGGGTATTATTGGTGGACAAAATAAATATGCCACAGCACACTTACATTTTAATCAAAGACAAATGATAACCAAACACAGACTAATACAGAAGAATGGAGCATGAATGATAATATCGCATCTGAAGAAATGAACTGTTCTCTTGAGGCTCAAAGTGTCCTTACCAATCAAATGAGGAAGACTGCACTCCTCCTAGGACGAGTGTCAGGATAAATGAGCTGGCACCCAGACAGGCTTTGAGATGAACCAGAGCAGAGGCTGCCAGTCTGCCCCCAGGTTATTTGGTGGCAGCTCTGGTAAATGAGATATTTCTCCTAGACCCTTTTGACCTGCTAGACTACAGTAAGTATTGTTGTACTGTTAGATTTAAATTGGCTGTAATAACCTGTATATAATGTATTCCTAGTGTCTCTCTCTTTGTTCAGTGGTGACCCTCACCTAACTAATACTATGTAAGTGAAACTAAGAAAACCATATATCCAGGGTTGGGAGAAGGCTTAAGTAGTAGAGCACATGCCTGACCTGTGCATGGCCCCTCAAGCACAGTCCCTGGCACTGCCACTCACTATCCTCCCCACCCTACTGCCCCACCCCCAGACCACTGGATATGACTCCCTTTTTTAAATTGTGTCTTTCTGTTAACACAGTTTGGTGGAATGCTACTACCAACATTTCCTTTCCCTTTACTGCCATTATTGGTGGTTATTTTCAGTGTCTATAGGGTTGTTATTATTATGTTATTGGGGTGGTAATTGCTGTTGAGGGCCAATAGTTTCAAAGTTGGACATCTAATCTTGGGATTTTCTCTGGTGGAGGAAATTCTTTCAGTGGAAGATGAAGATCAGTGGTCTGTGTCCTGCTAGCCATCATTTCTGATTAATCCATGTCTGGACTCCTAGACCTGGATTTCAGTTTCAATTTTGGGCAACTGATGAAGTTTTTAAAAAACCCCATGCACTTGAGTTTTGGGCCATTACATTGCAATGATATAGTTTTGAGATTTTGATGATTTTTTTTTTTTTTTTTTTTTTTTTTAGAGACTCATTTCTCCCTCATGTAAGTCCCTATCTACTTCAACTTGTGATTTCCAAGTAACCCGAGTTTGCCCTGTTTCTCTGTAAGGTATTTCATCATGTTTCCCCAACTTCTTTTCTCCACCCACTTCTGTTGTTGCTATCACCGGGACTGGGGTTCGCATACACTTGGTTGTGGTGTGATGAAGACCATGCACTTAAGCCAGGAATCCCAATAGCAGTGATTGCCAAGACCACACTGGCATATTCTAGAGTGCCAGAGAGATGGCCAGCTCATGATCCCGGCTTGTAGGCGCTCTCCCTTTCAGCCCACCCCCTGGAGCCTGTGCCTTGTATATTTGTAATGACTTCTCCTATCCACATATCTTTTATATTAGACTTTAACCTCTTAATAACATATCAGGTAAATGTCCGCCAAAATACCTTCCCTTCTGTGTGCTCCAACTTGGCCTGACACAAATATTCTAAATTTTACACTATTGAACTACTGCCACTAGCTATTAAGTCTGATAAGCCAAGAAATAAATAAATATGAACGTATTACATTGAGACTTACTTTTATTTAAAACATATTTACAGACCATCTAACCCAAACCGTAGAAAATTGTCAGACTAACCTGAGGGCATTTCTCCTGCCTTTGAGTGTCAATGTCTGTCGAGATCCAAGTAAAGGGTGAAGCACTGAACAGCAAGGGCTCACGTGTGCAGTTCATTCTCCGCACAGACAGGTTGCAGTGGTGGGCGGTGTTCAGCACGTTAGCTGCGCCAGTGTCCCTGCTCGTGAGGCTTGTGTCTGTGAAGTGGAATGACACCTCTAGTCAAACACACATTTTCCCCACCCTTTGCTTCTAGTTTTCTAAAATTAGGAATAGTATGTATAAATATTCTTTCTATACTATATACTGTATATAATCTATATATATGTAGAAAATATAGTATATATTATTATAGAGACTATAATTTTCCAAGCTGTATGGAATACATATAAAACAAATTTTCCTAACTATGTGGAGTATATATGTATGTGAGTATGTACATGTGTACACTGGAGTACATGTCTATATATATACATATAGGATATGTATAGTGTGTATATAAATAATATATGTATGTAGCGACTCCTGACACGGTGCTTGGCAACTGCAGTGTGCACTCCAGCCCTCTGAGCCAATCCTCCAGCCCCCCAAATCTCTTTTTAATTGGCCTTATTTTACTCTTTTTTAATAAACCAAAGTTACCATTTGAGGAGGGGGGGGATCATCTTATTGTGCTGGTGGTGTGTTAAACTCCAAGACATCCATCCCCACATCTTACTGCAAATTTGATCAAGGATGACATCTTTTTATTCTGTTTTATCTCAGTCATATTTCATTCCAGCCATTTATTTGTGAAGAGTCCCTGGCTTGATTTTCACCTGCTTAGTAACCCCATATGCTACTCCCCCTCCCGTTCTACTCTCTTCCTCTTCCTCGGTTCCCAGGTGCCTGCTTTCTGCCACCTGCCCATCGCTTCCAATTGCCACCTGGAGAGAGCTGTGGTGAGGTAGTGTCTGGGCCCCAGCATCCCTCAGGAATCGGAGGCGATGGGAATGTGCGTGTGGCCCTGCAGCCATATCAGTGGCTGCTGCCGCCTCCCCAGCTCAGGGCTGCTTCACCTCAGGCCCCTAACACGTTTAAAGTCTTGGGGCAGCTTAGGCTCAGGACAGGAACGGCAGGAATAATACATGTGGGTCATTTTGTCAATGGAAATTAGCCTCCAGTGCTGCTGCTCATTTTATATAGAAATTGGTGACATGCAGACTATTTTTAGTTTCCTTCAAATTATAGTGCTTTAAAACAATTTTCATGAGTGTTCATTTTTTTTTCTTTCCACAATGGAACAATATTACTGTCATTGAATTGCTAATTATATATACAGTTGAACATTGCTTCTTTGATAGCGTTTAAACTTTGGTCTCATGCCTGGAAGCTTAGAGGAATTAAAGGTGAGCTACAAGAACCCAGAGACACCCAGTACAGGACTCTGGGGTTCATTTTTAGTACATTAAATATTTTTCTTAAGATGAGAAGTAATACTGTTGTAGTACTGTAAGTCACCTGTCTTTAAATTTTTTTTGGTATTATAAAAATGTTTTTCTCCAGATTTGAAGAAAAGAGATATATTCTAAAAATTTTTTTGGAAAATAAATCACCCTTGATCTAAAAAATCCATCAATGAACACTGTTACTACTTGGAAATATTCCCTGATATTAAATTTTCTTAACAAAAGATTTAAATTAAACACACAAATTAAACACATATAAAAATCTTTCTTTTTTGGGGGCACACTTGGCAAGGCTCACTCTTGTTCTACACTCAGGAATTACTCTTGGCAGGCAAGCACTGACCATATGGGGATGCCGGGAATCAAAACTGGGACGGCTGCAACCAAGACAAATGCCCCACTTGTTCTACTACTGCTCCACTTCTGCCATCCAATCTCGACTGTCTGTCTGGAACTACCCTGACTTTCTGTTCAAAGTAAGGGCCAAAGAGATAGCACAGGGGTTGAGGTGCTTGCCAGGTGTACAGGCCAAATCCAGATTGATCCATAGTACAACATATGGTTCCCTGAGAACCACAAAGATTGATCCCTGAGCACAGAGCCAGGAATAAGCCCTGAGCCCTACTGGGGTGTGAGTCCCCAGAAACAAAGTGAGGCTAGTCTTCTGTCACAAGCAGGGATGCAGGACCCAATGCAGCGGCCTTGGAACTGAAGAAACTAGGTATATATAAACACACCACTGTATTGAAGTTCTCTCAGTTTGAACCTTAACATAGGTTGCTTGACATGACAGAATTCTTCTATATAGTAACTTTTCAGTACAACATTAAAGTAAATCTCAGTGTGAATTTTTTTTGTTAATGTATTAAATTTTCTTCTGCGTGGCTGTCACTTTTAAAAATTCACTCTGAGGCTAGAGAGAGCTCAGTGGACAGAAACACATGCTTTACATGCAGGAGGTTAGGGGGTCAATCCCAGCACTATATATTCCTGTAACATCAGGAGCAAACCCTCATACCAGTGGGTGTTGCCCAACAACCACTACCCCCACTAGAATTCCCAGAACCCCATATGGTAGACCCCTGAATCTCGCCAGGAGTAATCCCGGACCACAGTTTGAGGAGTGAGCCCTGAGCTCCACTCAGGTGTGGCTCCACACTACACACACTCACACACACACCAGGTGTTACTCCCACACCACACATACACACACGCACACATGCACGCATTAAATTCACTATGATTCCAGAAAAGAGACTCAGATTCAAAACTAAATGGTTGTATGTAGCAAGTAGAAATAGGAGAGAGAGGAAAGGTTTTCTCATCTTCTTTTCTGCTGTATTTTTTTTGGGGAGGGGAACGAATTCCTGCTTCAATTACTCAAAGATTACTAAGCTCCAGACTCAAAGCCCTACCAAAAAAGTACATGTGAGCTGAAAATTAAATAGCAAGATTGAGAGCATAGTGAACCCAGGCTTTGGATTCTATATTATGTCCAAATGTTGGCATTTCAAATACAAGTTATGTGCTAAGTCTGTAATTTTTATAAACCTTCTCGATAATATTCTGCATCTCAGAAGAGCAATTACCCATTACCTTGCCTGATTTGGGGGGAGAATGAAGGACATACCTATAAAACAGCTTGTGTCTAGGAAAAGTGTTGTGGTTGTAGTCTATGTCATTGTTATTACTTTTATTATTTGGTGCATTATGCCAAAGTAGAGGTTTATTGTGAGTGCCATAACGTCCCTGTGGAAGGGACAGCTAGTGATCCTAGTTTCATACACTACACTTAGTTTCCTTTAAGGGGAAAGACCCTTTTATTTGGGGACACACGCAATATTTTATCCTGTTGCTTACTCAGCCTTGTTTGATCTCCTAAATTCTGAGATCCTCCGTGGTTTCCTTCCATTCTGTTTTGTTCCCATCCTTCCCCTTCCCTTCTTTCTACTTTTTTTCCTCTCAGAAGATCCATCCATCAATTCCTACTGCTTCAACCATCACCTGTGTGAAGACACTCTCCCAAATCTATACCCACAGCACTTCCAGCTGCCTGCTGGGTATCTCCCATCTGGAAGTCCAATTGCATTCAAAGTTCACATGTCCAAAACTGAGCTCATTAATTCCCCATTAATGCTCCTTCACTCCAGCCCCACTAACGCATCATCAGCTCTTACACAGATTTGGATCTTCTGTTGAGCCTGTATCTTCCCTTTGCTTCCTCCAGCCCTTTCCGATGTCTCTCTCATGCAGTCACTTGGCCAGACTTGCTTGCTCTCTATCATCCAGCTTTTCCTTTCCATCCCTGCTGCCACCGCTCTAATGGACGCCTCTTCATTATCTTCCACCTGGACTCTTGGAAGAAGCTATGCCCGACTAATGCTCCCTTCCTTTCCACTGCTCCCAACACGCTGTGACTAGAGTAGTAGCATTAGGCCCTGAGTACGCTTTTTGTCTTCATCTCTTGCTTGCTGACAAACCATCCATGTCTTCAGAGTGCCTGCAGAGTGAGTCGCAAGTCTAAGTCCAGCCTTGATGACCCTCTTGGAGGATCACTCTGCAGCTGCCTGTTTTTCTGGCCTTCCTGTCTTTCCCCCAAAAAGATATCCCCAAGCCCCAAACCTGTTCCCTGTCCTTCTATCTTTAATCGCTACTGAGCTTGTTTCTCTTCTATTTCTGTATGTCCTTCCAAATAACCAACGCCACCCCAACCTCCATTCTCTCAGGAGATTTTGATCATCTTTAGGCCCAGTCTGAATTGTGTCCCTGCCATGAAGGTTTCTCTCATCAAAAAATAAATAAATAGAAATTGGTTTTCTGCCTTCCTCTGATACCAAGTAGCTTTATTGGTGGCTCTGAAATAGTTATCTGCTCCCGGAATTGTTTAATTACTTTTTGAACATTTTGTTATGGTTCTTATACCTCATTTCTCTGTGTATTTCTCATGCTTGATCCATCCAGGTTGAAGAAATGGTGTTTGAAAGGCCATATGGAGAGATGCTCCAGCTGTGATGGGGATTTGGTTAAGTGAAGAGAGACTAGCTAAGCTGTAAATTAGGATAGCGTAGTGAGAACTGCAGTTATCTATAGAAACCGTATGTGGGAAGGGACTAGAGCTTGTTATATCATTGTCACCTATTCCATTCTCATTTTCATGAAATTGCATAGCTATTAGAATATTTAAGTTAACTAATTATCTCTTCGTGTGTGCTGTAAATCTGAAGCAGAATTAGATTAGAATAGAGGAGACCAATTTTGCCTCAAGATTATAGACTTTTCAGAATATTATTTAAAAATTGCAGTGCCAGAATGGTAGTACAGCAGGTAAGGTGTTTGCTTTTCAGCGGCTGACCCAGGTTTGATCCTCAGCGCCCCATAGTCCTCTGAGTACTGCACTGCACACAGGAATTACTCGTGGTAATTCCTGAGTACAGAACCAGGAGTAACCCCTGAATATTGCCAGGTGTCAAAGCCAAAATGAATATATAATAAAATTTGTGGCAAGCCTATATTGGTTAATATCTTAGGACTACATAGTATCTGATGCTAGAGTTGAATTGAGGGTATTATTTTAGATTTCCTACACCTCCAGATTGCCCATTCAGCTGCTCACATTTCTCACTGACTCCTGTAAACATCTCCTAATGGGCCTCCGTACTACTCTTTATTTTCCTTCCCCCTTTATCCAGGTTTGTCTTCCCATTCTGATGACAGAAGACTGGGCATGTTTTTTTTTTTTTTTTGGGGGAGTGGTTACATTTTTAATGATCAGATTATGTTGCTAACTGCTTGCTAAAATACTGTAGTGGTTTTGCATTGCTCTTTGAAAAGGGTTCGTGGATCCTGTGCATGTTTGACCTGTGTGGCCTAATCTTGCCTGCCACTGGTCTCATTTCCCGGCATTGCTCCCAACCTGGTATCTTCTCTTTCTTGAACTGCTCCACCCCTGTTCTCACTCACACCAGAGGGCTTCAAACTTATTTGACCTACCTACGCCTTTAAAAAATCACTTAGTTTCTGGAAGCACACACACACACACACACACACACACACACACACGCACGCAGACACACTCCATCCCCAGTTGCACCTGGGGCGGTGGACCACCCCTTCTATTATCCGGTGGCCTCCACACATTCCTCCCCAGTAGAGTGTGGTGGGGAGGGAGGGTGCAAACACAGTTCCACCCACTTTGGGAAACTGATAGATTCTTCCTTTGGATAGTAACCTGCCATCCCTTTCTCAAGGAAACAGGCTTTTTTGTTGCAGTCAGTATCTTTAATAAGAGCTCAAAGTGCCATCTTCTTCCTCTGTAACAGCAATTTGACTGTTGTCGTTTCACTTTATCTGTGATTCTTTTGTTACTTACCAATCGCTGCTAGATCGTAAACTTCAAAAAGCTCCATGCCTGACTTTGCTCCCTTTTGCATCTGTAGGTAACACAGTGCTTGCCATATGGAAGGCATTCCATCTAGATTTGTTTGGTGGGTGTTTTGCTGATATCAACTAAAAAGGAAAAAATTCTGCAGAACTTTAGTGATAAGGATGACAAGATAAGAAGTACTGCTTTTATGTATGCTACTTTGGTGGCAAACTTTCCTCTAGTTTTTATAACTGTGGAACTGCAGGTTGTAGAGTTCTAGGTAAATGTGGGAAAGTGAGATCATAAAATAGACTGAAGAAGGAACCCTCAATGCCAGGCAGTCCTGACTTCTTAGTGTTATGTCAGAGTTGGCAACTTCTTGAACATCTCTCTCTCTTCACAAAGGGTTTGGCATCTACAGCTTTTGTTTTTTAATACCCGTGGCGAGGCCAGTGTCAGTTTGCTGGATATTCTAGTCTAACCTATGGACAGGGAAGCCCTTTCAGATGAGCAGACCATGGTCACCTGCTCCTTTAGTGATACTTCCCATCTCTTCCCCAGACTGTGCGCCTGCCCTGGTTCTGGAAGCAGCACTTTCCTCCCTGCTCTTCTCCAATTCTTCACCTACATTGGTTTTTTATTTTTTTTATTTATTTTTTAAAAATTTTTTTTATTTTTACAATTACAAAGATATACAATTAAAAAGTTCATATTTCAGGTTTTGGCAGTACAGTGTTCCAGCACCCATCCCACCACCAGTGCCCATCTCCCACCACCAACATCCCCGGTTCCCTCCCCACTCCCCCCAGTCCTCCTCCATGGCAGGTTCTTTATTTCTTTCCGCTTTCTCTCTCTTTCTCTTTCTCCTTTCCCTCCAGACTATGGATTACAGAACATACATTAAAGGGTTGTCATGTGTATCTTTTTGCCTCTATTTAATGCTCAGTTCTAGGTTGGCATTAGTACCCTCGACAATTGTTAGCACACTGTTCCATTTTCTGTCTTACCTAGCCTCTGACTCCCCACCTCCGCTTGTGATAATTTCCACCTTTGACAAGACCTCCTGATATATGTTTCACTTGACCATGGATATTGGTATCATAATATGTACATATATATTTATGCAAACTACATTTTCAAACAAGCAACCTATCTTACAAAATTATTTCTTTCCTTTCTCAAGTACTTCATATAGAGTATGTAGGGAATCTAAACATTGGTTTTTTAAACCCATTATTCCCTCCCTATCTCCAACCTCACTGCTCTAGACTGCTGGGGCTACTTCCCTCCATATCCCTAAGGTCCCCAGAGGTGTCTCTCCGCACCCCTCACCCCTGGCTGCGTTCATTGCCCTTTTCTCTGTGCTCTCTCACAACCTTTGCTTACCCCCTCAGGAAGTCATGCCACCTTGGGTTGTGGTTTTGATTTATTTGTTTTGGTGTGGGGGTGGGGGTGCACCCCATCAGTGGGGTACTCTCTATAGGGTTGGCTCCTGCTGGTGCCAAGGGATTAATCCCAGACCTCCTGCATGCAAAGCATGCACTCTGGCCCTGGAGCTGACCCTATTTCCCAAGTTATGATGTTTCTGCCAGACTCGTATTCTCCACAGCAAGAGAGAACACAGCTTGCCATGCCTTCTCTATCCGTGAGCATCACTCCCGACAGCTCAGAGAGCACGCATCACACTTTTTTCTGAACAAACTTGAGAAACCAACTTTGCCATTCTTCAGGAGAAACCATAGTTTCGTTTTTTTGAAAACTCCATGCGTTAACAGTGTATTGATTTTACAGTCAGCTTGTCAGTGTTCTTCCTAAAGAGAGGTGCTGAGACCAAAGCGTGGAGTTCTAAGTGAGGCATGCATCTTGTCTCAAGGTGTAGAACCCTGTGGGTGTTTATGCTTAGGATCAGCATTTCTTAGTCTCTTTTTGTTATGAGTTTTTTTCCTTTCTTTTTTTTAAAAGCTGTGGACATTATCAATTTATCTTAGCACTTTTATAAAGGGTGTTAATGAAGTGAATTTAAAGAAGTGGTGTTTTGAAAACAGTTATTTAATTGACTCAAGCTGTTAATCTGCTCTGGGCTGTTAACTATGGTGAAAATGAACGGTAGTAGGGGTGCATTTCCCACTGCTCTCGAATTGCCATCAACTAGTCCATTACCGTTTCTTCTGACCTTTTCCGTTAAGTGCAGTGTGAAAGTGGCAAGTGTTTTAATGACATCTGATATTTGGGAAGATGAGGGAGAATGGTTTATTAACTCTCATTGTTTGGGAAGGAAAGGAAAGGAAATATGACTGGAGACTCCCATGCAGCTAGAGTGCAGATGACTTGTAGAGATGGATGGAGTGAAAGAAAGAAACTCTGAGTGAGGGGAAAACAATCAATGGCCCAAAAACAGTGGTAAGAAACAGAATATGATGTAATGTGCTCATAAGAGAATATGATGTAGTCGCCTTACCAGTTCTCCTGTGTTATGGACTTTACTTGTGTGGTCCCTTTGGACAGTCACAATGTAGAATAGATGCCAACAATTTTATTAAAAAAAAAGATACCAGTCTTGGAGCCATAAGGCTGGGAATGACAGAGGGAGAACCTGGTGACAAACTGCACTGAGCTAATTGACTTAGTAGACAGTTTTGTCCATTAGATGACTACATTAGACAGTCTCTATAGCACAATGGTTAAGAGTGTATGTAGACTCCTAAAGCCACCTGACCTGGGTTCAAATCCTGCTTCTCTCGTGGCTCTGCCACCCACCAGATATGGCTAAGTTGCTTGATCTCTGTGTGTGCCTCCATTCTGTTCATTTGAAAAGTCAGAATAGTTGTGGTACTTTCTTCTTGGGATCATTATGACTTTGTGTAGTCAATATAGGGAAATACTTAGAATATAAAGTATTCTGTATTTGAGGACTGGGAGAGATGCTACAGGGACTAAGATGCTTGCCTTGCAAATGGCTGACCCCAGTTCAATCTCTAAACCCACATAGTCCCCTAAGCCCCCACTGGGAGTGGTCCTTGAGGGCAGAGAATGGAGTGAGACCTGGTGTACAGCTGTGTGTGGCCTCAAAACAGAAACCCAGTAAAGAATCACCAAGGAGGTCTTCATAACTAAAAAAAATGGATTATAAATGGTCTTTTACCATATTGCTATGATTCATGTATAGTCCCACTGGGAGTGGTCCTTTACCATATTGATATGATTCAGTACATCATTATAACGTATCAATATGATTCATGTATACTATGGCACTGCTTAAGCACGGTGGTGCTGAGGGTCTCCAGGTGGTTCAGGGAATACCCGCCTCCCACCCCCAGCACAACGGGTGGTATGACAGACAGAGTTTGGGGTGCTCTGTAGTGCCAGGATTGAACAAAGTGCCTTCACTATTCAAGGCTCTTGAACTTCTGTTCTATCTCCCTAGCCCCTATAGTAGAATTTGTAAAACTTGGATCCTCATAGTAAAAAATAGAACAAAAAACCCAAAAATGACATTCTAAGTTTTAACTTTGGCGTTTAGGATGGCTTTTTTTTTTCTTTTGGCTTTTCTATGTCACACCCGGTGATGCTCAGGGGTTACTCCTGGCTATGCACTCGAATTACTCCTAGCAGTGCTTGGGGGACCATATGGGATTTTGGGAATCAAACCTGGGTCTGATGTGTGCAAGGCAAACACCCCTAACTGCTGTACTATTGCTCCAGCCCCAACAATGCTTTTGTATTAATAATCTGATGCACACTTTCTGTTTTCTTATTTTACTTGCCAAATTAAATTTTAAATAATTTGGATTTGACTTAATCCTTTCCTTCTCTGAGCATCTTACCTGTCAAACAGAAATATTTTGTCTCTTTTATCCTCATCATCACCAATATTGTTACCTCATCCAAGGTATACTATATGTATTTCAGTTGCTACCAGTTATGATTAAGCCAAAAACCTTAATGGTTTCCCTCTTGCTGTGTATCAAAGCAAACAGGTGAGGTTCAATATAGAATATAGACAATAGGGAAACCTAGAAAGAGGAGTAAGCCAAATCACCACACTTGACAATTTGACGCTGTCACCATTAAAATTTTCCAGTTGCCGCCCAGAACTGCTGCTAAGGCTCTCGGCCAGACACCAGGTACTTAGGTGCAGGGCGGAATCTCTGCCTGCCTGCTCTGTGCTAGGCTGATGGGGCATCTTGGAACTGGGACAGGTTTTGCTCCTTACCTGCCACCACTCCCCCAACCCCAGACTCTCAGAAGCTGGAAAACCTCATGCAACACAACCACAGTCATCCTCAAGGTACAGACTCCACAGCTGGACATAGCCCGATTCCCATGGCAAAGTGCCCACGCGGTATCTCAAAACCTGCTATACCACAAACATGTGGGAGTCAGTGGTTAGGTAAGACAGAGAAGGGAACAGTGTGCTAATAATTGTTGAAAATAATACCAGCCTAGAACTGAGCATTGAATATAGGCAAAAAGATACACATGATAACCTCTAAATGTATGTATTGTAATCCACAATGTATAAGAAAAGAAAGAGAGAGAGAGAGAGAGAGAGAAAAGAGATAAAGAACCTGTCATAAAGATAGGCTAAGTGGGAGAGAGAGGGAATTGGGGGATATTGGTGGTCAGAAATGGGCATTGGTGGAGGGATGGGTGCTGGAACACTGTATGACCGAAACTCAAACATGAACATCTTTGTAATTGTGTATCTCACGGTGGTATAATAAAATATTAATTAAAAAAATTAAAATAAATAAAAAGGAGAACACTAGCCTTCCAAAAATATATAACTAACTAAATAAAAATTTTTAAAAAAATTAAAATTTCCAGTTGTTCCCTCTGCTGTTCCCTCTGTTACTTCTTCTTCCTAAGGCCTGTTTCTTTCCAGAATTTTGGAAGTATGGCTATACTTACATTAGTTTTCTCACCTGATTTGACTGAGCACGTGACAGTGTGCTAACCCTCTTTTCTTTTATTGTTGGCAGGGGGCTTGTCCACGATAGCCGAAACAACCTCCAGTTGAGAGGCTTGGTGGTACTACTTATTTCCAAAGCAGCTGGACCCAGTAGTGTGAATGCTTCGTGTCAGAACTATGACATGGTCAGTGGGATCTACTCATGGTAAGGAGAAATTAGTCTCTTTGATGTTGCTCTCAAAATTAAGTTTCCTTTTATTGAAAAGTAATCGTAAATCACTGTTCATCTCCTTATTGTTCTCTAATTCGAATATAGATTTAAATACTTGTAGTGTTAAAAAAAATTGATTTTGCAGTTGGAGAGACAGTATAGTGAATAAGGTGCTTGCCTTGCATATGGCTGACCCAAGTTTAATCCCTGGCACCCCACACCCCCTAAGCCCTATTTTGACGTGATCTCTGTGCACAGAGCCAGGAGTAAGCCCTGATCACAGCTGGGTATGGCACAGAACAAAATCAAAACTGATTTTATTTTTTTCTAGCAAATAATACGATCTTGGTTTCTCTATAGTTCTGGTAAAATTTCCCCATACATTTGTGTCTAATATTTCCTATTTTTTGGCATTTGAATTTTTCTTTGTTTTTAATTAATTTTTTTCCATATTTCTTTTTTTATTATACCACTATTGAGGGTATACAATTACAAAGCTGTTCATGTTTTGGTTTCAGTCATGCAGTGTACCAGCACCCATCCCCCAGCAGTGCACCCTTCCCAACACCAGTGTCTCCAGATTCCCAAATTCCGTCCGTCCTTCCCCCAGTAACCAGCCTGCCTCTATGGCAGGTTTTTCTCTGTCTCTCTGTCTCTGTCTCTGTCTCTCTCTTTCCCTCTCCCTCCCTCCCTTTCTCTCCCTTCTCTTACATATCGTTGCTTGCAATACATACATTTAGGAGGTATCATGTATATTCCTTTGCCTATGTTCAATGCTCAATTCTAGGCTGGCATTACCATTTCCAACAATTACTAGCACAGTGGCGCCTTCTCTGTCTTACCTAACCTCTAACCCCCACACACTGCGGGAGATTCCAACCATTGGCAAGTTCTCCTAGTCCATGTATTACTTGACCTTGGATATTAGTCTCATACTATTTTTATTTTTATATCCCTCCAATGATTCTATATCTGTCCTTTTCCTTCTGAGTAAATTTTCTATTCATCCCTAATTCTCCTCATCCATCTTGGAATGTATCATTTCATCTCTATAGGACCCTCTATGTCACTTAGTACAGAATTTATGATACTTAAACCTGGGAGATAACTCAGTGGGATATGACCAGCACTGTGATAGCTATTTCAAATAGAATCTCTCTTCTCAGAATTTTGAGGAGTCTCTGAGCCTCCTACAGCCCATGTTCCAGTGAGGCTGACTCAGGCAGCAGTCCCACCAACAGTGAATGAGAGTTTTTTTCTTTGCCAGCTCTCCCAGCACTTACTCTTCCTGGATTTTGGATATAGATCATCTTACCAGTGTGAGGGATATCTCTCTATCATTTTTATTTGCCTGTTAATCAGTGTTGATGATTATTTTTTCCTGTGCCTGTTGGTCATTTTTATTTCATTTTGATAAATTATCTATTCATCTACTCTCCCCATTTTTGAATGGATTATTTGGGTTTCCTGTTGTTGCGTTTGAGGGATGCTTTATATATCTTGGACGTGTTCCTTTGACTGATGTTGAACATTTTCTCCTAACCTATGGGATGTGTTTTTAGACCTCATTTATTTTTTCAGTGCATAAGCTTTAGTTTGATGTATTTCCTTTGTTTTCTTTTGCTTTGTTTGCTTTAGTTTCCTTTTCTTGTGGTTGTATTATTGAATACTCCTCTGGATCAGGATTGTGGAGCATTCTATGTTTTCTTCAGTGTATTTTATAGCAAGGTTTTTACTCCATTTTTAATTAATCTTTGTGTATAGTGTGAGATATGGGGTCTCATTTCTATCTCTCTCTCTATCTTTTGGCGTGTGGGTCTCCAGTTTTCCCAGCACCACTTGTTGATGAGTCTCTCTCTCCTTGACCCATTTCATCTCACCTAGCCTCTTTGTCTTACTTCAAAACAAAGTCCCTTACTGCTGAGGATTTATCTCTGGACTCAGTTCTATTCCATCAATCCGAGAGTCTGTTTCACTGTCATGTAGTTTTTATTACTACAACTTGGTAGTAAAAATTAAAATCTAATATTTTTCTCCTGCTTCTATTATTCTGCTGCTGATTTTCTCTGCTTTCTATTTTGAAAACTCATACCTGTACCTGAAGATTCAGGAGGTTTTTTTTTTCTTTTTGGGTCACACCGGAGATGCTCAGGGGTTTCTCCTGGCTCTGCACTCAGGGAATTACCTCCTGGCGGTGCTCAGGGGACCATAGGGGATGTCGGGGATCGAACCCGGCCAGCATGGGCCGGCCGGTGCAAGGCAAACGCCCTACCCGCTGGGCTATGGCTCCGGCCCCAGATTCAGGAGTTTTGATTGGAAGTAATCTTGGGTTTTCTTTTTTCCTTGTTAGAAATCTCCACTGCTTTCTTCAATTTCTTTTTTTTTCTTTTTTTTTTTGCTTTTTTGGGTCACACCCAGCGATGCTCAGGGTTTCTCCTGGCTCTGCACTCAGGAACTACTCCTGGTGGTGCTCGGGGGGACCATATGGGATGCCGGGATCGAACGCGGGTTGGCCGCATGCAAGGGTGTTTGCATGCCCTACCTGCTGTGCTATCGCTCTGGCCCCGCTTTCTTCAATTTCACAAGCAGTCTAATCACTGTGACTTTGAAATCCTTACCTGGAGGGATTAGAGAGTTCTCTGTATTTGAATTCTTTCCAGGACATATGTCATTGTCCGTTGGTGCAGGTGGATTCCTCCGCTTTGTTATTTCTGGGGCTGCAGTTGTCTCCCCCCATAGGCAGAGGGGTGAGTGAGGAAGTGGCTCTCTATACTTCTTCCTTCCAAATCACCTAGTTTCTCTTTATTTCATTTTGCCTTTCTGGTCTGATTCACACTTCACTAACAGATAGAGGAGCCATCAAATTGGCATACCAGAAATGGTCATGGTCTTAGAAGCTTAATGAGAACCAATTTAGCAAATCTTTAATCTACACTTTCCTCCAAATCTGTTAGAATCAGGACTCAGAAGTTTACCTTATTAAATTCTGTAGACAATTAGTTGAGTTTATTTGAAATAGCTAGAAAACATATACAAAACTTTACAATTTTTACTAATGACCAATATTTCCTGGGGAGCAAGTGGACCTCATGACGTTTTGTGTCTTTGTATCTCTCTACATACCCTATAAGAAACTGAGGTAATTTTTTTTGGTCTTCTAACTTTGTTCTATTGATCTCGTTTCTGCTTTCATTTGGTTTGTTTGTTTCGTTGGTTTTGGGGCCACACCTGGCGATGCTCAGGTGCCACTTCTTTCTGGCTCTGTGATAGCCTCAGGGAACCATATACAATGTCGGGTATCGAATGAGATGCAAGGCAAATGCCCTACTAACTATACTATTACTCTATCCCTGTTCTTTTATGTGGGTAATTATACCTATCTCTAACAAATACCAACTATGTTTTATATTTCTGTATTGACTTGATTAAGTGGAAAAATCTGGAACAAATCAAGTGTTTTCTGGATATCAGAAAGGATTTTGATAGTTTGTGAAGAGGTGTGTAACAGTTTGGTGTTTCGGCACTTTTCCTGCTACTGTAAAAAGTGGGCTTTGTTGAGACAGGGCTTCGTTTTGTAGATTTGGTAAACTTCCTATTACAAATAAATACTTAATACTTGTCAGTTGTATGTAAAGATGAGCATTCTGATCTCCAGCATTTGTAAATGCTGGAGATCTGGGATGACTTACAAGAGTGTGCCACCCGCATGGCAGAGCCTGGCAAGCTACCCGTGTGCGTATTTGATATGCCAAATACCAGTAACAATTATAGACCTCATTCCCTGACCTAATGGAATGGTTTGAGGCTCTTTATGTTTCCTGAACAAAGCATTTATTGATGAATGCTTTATTTGGAGGTGTTTAAAGAATATGCCTCCCTTCCAGCAAGCCTAGCAAGCTGCTTGTGTTGTATTTGACATGCCAAATGCCAGTAACAATTATATTAGGTCATTCCCATGACCTAATATAATGATTTTTAGGCTCTTTATGTTCCTGTAGCAAGCCGATGCCCTTTGCTCTACTGGCATGAGACAGGACATATGGAGATATTGCTGGCCCGCTCTAGCAAATAGATGATTAACGGGAAGATCGTGTTATGATGGTAGGGTTCCTAAACAAAAAGTTGCCCTTCTCTACTAGCATGAGATAGGATGTATGGAGATGTTACTGGTGCCCACTCAAGCAAATCGATGATGAACAAGCTAAAATGACCCTTGGAAAGTAGCTTTGGACACATAAAGGAATTTTTTGCATGAATTTATCATCTTCCTTTCACAGAAAAATAAATACATATTGAGAGTGAAATGTGTTTTAACTCCTCTAGGAAGAAAGTGATACAGGTGGAATTTAAATCCTGGTTTTATTCCTGATCATTTTCTGATTCAGAAATTGAGAACAAAACATTTTTTATAATATTTCTTCCATAAAGGTACTGTTATCTTGTTAAAATTTCTGTGACCTTACGCTTTGAGTTCGCTGTTCCCTCTAAGAAACAGCCACATCACCTTCTGATCCTTCACATTTGGTACATAGGCAGATGTTCATTGGAATATGCATAATATAAAAAGAATTTTGCAGAGGAGTGGGTAGTGCATTCTGATTATACAGATGGCCCCTGATTTGTCAGTGATTCCACTATGATTTTTTTTACTTTGTGATGGTGTGAAAACACTCTGTATTCACTATAAGCCACAATTACCTAACTACTTCACATGGTCTATTAGTAGCAGTGAGCCATACCTCTTGGCATTTTGGATTTATGACATTTTAAACTTGCATTATTTTCCCTTTAGATTGGACTTTTCAGGACATAATCCCATCATAAATTGAAGAATATTTGTACAGACTTTACAAGTAATAAAAAGGATTTCATACCTAATAGTATATAGTCCACAATTACGTTTAGAAAATATTCCTGATGTGTAATTCCTGGCTATTTTCTGTACTCCAGCTTGATCTAGTAAGTCATTATACACTTGTTAATGTGAAAACATAATTTGGCACAGCACTATGAGAAATCATTCATTTATTTCTCTACCCTTGAAGTCATTTATTTGACTCCTGCTTCCTTAATTGTTCAAGTGTAACTTTTTGCTGGAAGCTTGTATCTGTAATGCCACAGTGAATTATTTAACATTTGAGGGAAGTACCGGATTTTGGAACTTTTTTAATTCACATCCAAACTACTGGGATTTATCTTGTTGGTGGTTTGGCTTTGATGTCAGGTAATGAAACCTGAGTAAATGACCTAAGGGACCAAAAAGTAAGTTAGTAGACTTCTTCTTTGGCCCAAGGATATAACTGATGAATGTAGCTTTGGGGTGTAGCTAGTGAATTTATCTCTCACCAACTAAATGTCACTATAACCAATTACCAACTTTTTGTCTACAATACCATGGTATTTTGTCTACATTACCATGGACTTTGGTTTATTCTGTCAACCTAGACTTTTAGACAGGCCACATAAGAAGCATAAAAATGTATTACTAAATTTATAGGTATCATTAGTTACGATTGAGAAAATAAGTTTATAATTTTTGTTCTATTAATGTTGGTTATTTTCATTTTTATATAAAAGTTAGGTCACGGCAATATATAATATATGCAATTACAAAACAGGAACCTCTATAATGTGACATGACTTAAATTGTGTAAATATTTTTATACATACTTCACTTTTCTCAGTTTTTGTAGTAAGAATTAACTGGGTCTTGTGTGTGACCCCTGCGCCGCCCCGCAGAACCACCCCCGCCCTAGGGTAGAGACCGGAAATTTCCTCGCCAGGGCCAAGGCACACAGAGACCTGGACCTAGCACCAGGCCACTTCCTCCCAACTCCCATAAATGCCTCCTATCCCCCTACCAGGTGTGTGTGACCCCTGCTCCCCCTGCAGAACCACCCACCCACATCCCAAAACTCAAAATCTCGCAGAGGCATTAGCATCCACGCGAACTACTTTCTATTTATCTTACATAAGGTACCAGTGAGCATTCATCCCTACATTCCTTGCCACCCCTCCCCAAACTCTGCAAACAACCCAGACACCTACTAACTGTAATATCTACCCACCCAAGAACACACATTTGCAACCTACAATAGTGTAATGCTAAAGCAACGCAGAATTTCATCAAGCTCAGTGAGTGACGTTACTAGCCCAGATGAGCCAAGCAATAATGATGAGCCATGTAACATCTCCGATAAGGAATTTCGGAAGGAATTGTTAAGGATGCATAAGGAACTCAAAGAAGCAAAGGAATACAAAGTCAATAAAACACAAAGAGGACATGAGAGCAGAAATTAATAAAATGCAGATCAAAATAGAAGCAGAAATGGCAGATATTAAAAATGTGGTAGAGTGAAATGAAAAACACACTGGAAGGTCTCCAAAGCAGAGTAACAACTGCTGAAGAAAGAATTAGTGATCTCCAAGATGAAGTCCAAAGATTCTCTAGACAACAGCAGAATATGGGGAAAAAAAAACCTCACAATTAATGAACAGACAACAAGAGATAATCAGGATGAAGCCAAAAAGGAATAACAAGGATCATAGGGGTCCCAGAAGGGCAAGAAGAAAACCCTCATGAACAAAGCCATTATTGCTGACAAGTTCCCTGAACTAAAGAACGCTTGCTCCCAGATTCAGGAAGCCCGTAGAATACCAGCTAAAAGAAACCCCTATAAGAATACTCCAAGACACATCCTAATTAGAATGACAAAAACTATAGATAGAGATATAATACTGAAAGCAGCCAAGATCAAAGAAAGAAATCACATGCAAAGGAGCATCCCTAAAATTTACATCAGATTTCTCAGATGAAACACTCCGAGCCCGAAAACACTGGTGGAATGTTGTGAAAGGCTCAATGAACTGAAGGCCTCACCAAGAATTCTTTACCCAGCTAGACTCACATTCGAGATATGAAGGAAAGATACACAACTTTATGGATAAAGCAACAACTCAGGAAATTCATAGACTCAAAACCAACTTTAAAAAGAAGGACTGATGGGAAAATAAAACAAACCCAAAAAGCACAACAAGTTTAAACAAAAAAGATGACACACAATCCCATGACAATACACCTCTCAATGTCAGTGGTCTAAATGCACTAATTAAGAGACATAGAGAGGGCCGGAGAGATAGTTCAGCGTGTAGGACGTTTGCCTTGCACTCGCCGCTGACAAGGGTTCAATCTCTGGCATCCCATATATCCCCCCGAGCACCCCCAAGGAGTAGCTCCTGAGCAAAGAGCCAGGAGTAACCCCTGAGACATTGCCGGTTGTGACTCAAAAAAGAAAAAAAAGAGATACAGAGAGGCAGAATGGATTAAGAAAGCGGAATCCAACATTCTGCTGCCTACAAGAAACACATCTGAATAATCAGAGCAAATACAGACTCAGGAGTCAAAGACTAGAAGACAATTCTCCATTCAAACAACTCCTCCAAAAAGGCTGGTGTGGCCATACTAGTATCTGACAATATAAACTTCCAGAATGAAAAATGTTAGAAGGAAAATCAAGGCCATTTCTTAACAATTAAAGGGGGTATGTGTATCAGGGAATAAATTACACTATTAAACATATATGCATGCAACGAGGGCCAGCAAAATATTTAAAACAATTGCAACTGACCTCAAAGAAGACATTAATAGTAGCACAATAATAGTTGGAGAGTTCAACACTGCTTTATCAACTATGGATAGATCGACAAATTTGAAACTTACCAAGCAAATTCTGGCCCTGAAGGAAGAAATGGAAAAAAGAGAGCTGATTGAAATATACAGGGCTTTTCATGTCAAAAAGCTGAATACACATTTTTCTCCAGTACACATGGAACACTTTTCAAGATAGACCACATGCTGACCCACAAAGCATACCTCAATAAAATAAAAAAAGATAGAAATTGTGTCAACTATCTTTTCAGACCATGATGAACTGAAAATGGAAGTTAACCATACATAGAAACAGGGAGCCAAACCAAACACCTGGAAACTGAACAGCTCACTGCTGAACAACCAATGGGTCATAGAAGAAATCAAACAGGAAATCCAAAGATTTCTGGAAACAAAATGAAGACATGAACTATCATAACTTGTGGGACTCAGCGAAAAGCAGTATTAAGAGGAAAGTTCATAGCTCTGCAAGCATTAATCCCATAAAAGAAAGGGCCCACATAAATAACCTGACTTCAGAGCTCAAAATTTTAGAAAAAGACTAACAAAAGGAGCCCAACACAGGCAAAAGGAATAAAATAATAATATAGAGGAAATCAATGAGTTGGAAACTAAAAAAAAACAATCCAAAAGATTAATGAAACCAGGAGCTGGTTCTTTGAAAAAAATAACATGATCGACAAACCACTGGCAAGACTTGTAAGGACAGGGAAAGAGAGAACCCAAATAAATAGAGTCAGAAATGAAAAAAGGGGACATGAGAACAGAAACCACAGAAATCCAAAAGATCATCAGAGATTGCTTTGAGAGTCTGTATGCCATGAAACATGAGAACCTAGAAGAAATGGATAAATTCCTGAAGTCCTATAATCCTTGGGTAAAAGAAGATGGGAGGCATCACCTTTCCCAACTTCAAACTGTACTACAAAGCAGTAGTAATTGAAACAGCATGGTATTGGAATATAAACAGACCTGTGGACCTATGGAATAGAATTGAGTATCCTGGCACCCATCCTCAAATACATGATCATTTAATCTTTGATAAAGAAACAAAAAGTACGAAATGGAGCAAGGAAAGCCTCTTCAACAAGTGGTGCTGGGAAAACAGAGCAGCTACATGTAAAAAAAAATGAATTTGGACCTCTGTCTAACACCATGCACAAAAATCAGATCAAAAAATGGATTAAGGATCTCAATATCAGACCTGAATTTATCAAGTACATTGAAGAAAATATAGGAAAAACCCTCCATGACATTGAAGCTGAAGGCATCTTCAAAAGATGAAACACCACTAACGAAGCAACTAGAAGCAAAGATGAATATAAGGGACTATGTAAAACTAAAAAGTTTATGCACCTCAAAAGAAACAGTGGCCGAGATCCAAAGACAGTCTACAGAATGGGAAAGAATATTCACCCAATACCGATCTGATAAGGGGGTTAATATCCAGGATCTATCAGGCACTGATAGAACTTTACAAGAAGAAAGCAGCCAACCCCATCAAAAAATGGGGAGAAGAAATGGACAAAAAACTTTGACAAGGGAAGAAATTCACATATCCAAAAGGCATATGAAAAAAAAATGCTCATCATCACTAATCATCAGAGAGATGCACATTAAAACGTCAATGAGATATCATCTCACACCACGAGACTGGCGCATATCCCAAAGAGCAAGGACAACAAATGCTGGTGTGGATGCGGAAAGAAGGGAGCTCTCATCCATTGTTAGTGGGAATGTTGACTGGTACAGCCGCTTTGGAAAACAATATGGACATTCCTCCAAAGACTAGAAATTGAGTTCCTGTTCGACCCAGTCATACCACTCCTGGGAATATACCCTGGAAGCCAAAATCTCACAACAGAAACACCATCTGCACTTTTATTTTCATAATAGCACTGTCCACAATAGCCCAGAATCTGGAAACAATCAGAGTGCCTAAAAACTGATGACTGGAGAAAGAAACTTTGGTACATCTATACAATGGAATACTATGCAGCTGTTAGAAAAAAAATAAACATGAAATTTGCTCTATAAATGGATGGACTTGGAGAGGATCATGTTGAGTTGAAATTAGCCAGAGGGAAAAAGACAGATATAGAATGATTGCATTTATTTGCATGATATAAATACATATAGTATAAAACCATTATCCAAGGCAAAACATGGATCAGTAGGCCTTGTCAAAGGTGGGAATCTTCCACAGATGTGTGGGAGTCAGAGGGTAGGTAAGATGGAGAAGGGAACAGTGTGCTAATTGTCAAAAGTGATAATACTAGCCTAAAACTGAGCATTGAATACAGGCAAAGATACACATGATAACCTCTAAATGTATGTGTTGTAATCCACAGTGTGTAAGAGAAGGAAGATAGGAGAGAGAGAGAGAAAGAGAGAGAGAGAGAGAGAGAGAGGAAAGAGATGGAGGCAGGCTAGGGGAGAGGGGAGGGAATTGGGGACATGGTGATGGGAAATGGGCACTGGTGGAGGGGATGGGTGCTGGAACACTATAAGACCAAAACCCAAACATGAACTTCTTTGTAATTGTATACCTCACGGTGGTATAATAAAATAAAAAAAAAGAATTAACTGGGCCATTTCTCATCTGAATAGCAATTATACAAAAACAGGCCACATACTTTTATTCTACCTTTATTCCCTAAAATTTCTTATCACCTCTTAACTAGAGAAGACTATAATAAATTTGCCAAAGCGCATTTTTTTCCATCCTTAGTATTTAGCTCAACTACATTCCCTACCCTCCTAGCAGTTGACTAGACCACATGGCTGATATCTAGCCAATAGTATGAGCACAGTATAAGTGATATTTCCTGTATTTATTATATCCTCATTATAAGTATCTTACATCTAAAATATTCCCATAAGCAGATTATCGTGGAAGTGACCTCTTCAGGATGGAAGGCATCCACACCCCTGAATCATTCCTGATGGAAAGCCCAGAGGAGCAAACTTATAGATTTGATGTGTGAAAGTAAAAGATTGTTGTTAAATCACTTAAACTTTAGAGTTGATACGCTAACAGCACTAACAGTGACTAACAGCATCACAATGAGAAGGAGATGATACAGGCTTATAAATAGAACTGGAGAGGAAACTCAGCAGGCTGAGTGTTTGCATGCTTTGTATGAGGGAATCACAGTTCACTTCTCAACTGTGCATGGTCCCAGCACCTAGGAGTGACCCCTGAGCACAGAGGCAGGAGTAGCCTCTGAACACTACCAAGTGTGATAAGTAATGAAACCAACCAATAAGCAAAATCAGAATTTTTTTTTCACTGTTTACTATTGTTATACAATGCTATAGATATTGTAAGTAGGTTATAGACAGAGTTCTAGGGAGGGAGATAAATATGCTGGAAGGAGAAAGGAGAAAATTTCAGGAAAAAAAAGAACCACTTGAGTTTTGCAAAATACAGGACTTTGCAGGTGGGACATTTGCCTTGTATACAGCATACCTGGCTACTATGCCTGGCATCCCATATGATCCCCTGAGCACACGATCACGATCACGATCTTCCTGTTGATCATCTATTGGATAGAGCGGGCACCAGTAATATCTCCATATGTCCTGTCCCATGCCAGTAGAGCCAGAGGCATCGGCTTGCTACTGGAACATAAAGAGCCTCAAACCATTATATTAGGTCATGGGAATGACCTAATATAATTGTTACTGGAATTTGGCATATCAGATACAACACGAGAAGCTTGCCAGGCTTACTGAGCGGGAGGCAAACTCTTTTAAACACCTCCAAATAAAGCATTTATAGATGAACTGCG
>JAJIBD010038620.1:0-28746 GCA_021461705.1 Cryptotis parvus
GAGGAATCTGAGTAGTCATTGAAAGAAGCGGCGCGTGGCAGGACCGCGTGGAGGCTCAGGAAGGCTTATGGGGTGGGAAATATAGCACTTCATACGATTTTCAAGTGATGTAGGCTGCTGATAGAACTATTCATAGAATCCATGAAGGAATTCTAAGCCGGCTCCTGCCCCACTTTGAAATCCATCTTAAAAAGTTTCATATGCCAGTTTTCTTAATTAAGAATTAGGCAAGAGGCATCCTGTTGAGATTAAGTCCACAGCACAATAAGGAAGCAAACTGTTTTACTTATTGGTCTGTTACCAAGAAGTAGTATTTAATTACCAAGATAGAAGAACAATTTGTATATATCGATGAAAATTCTTAACAAATGGAAAGATCGGAGGTGACTTTTGACTTTTCTTTTCATAGCACGAGGAGGAGCAGAGGAGCAACCTACTGAGGATGTGATTGAACTAACTGTTCTCAGTACATTTATTTGATCTTTAACCCTGTTTTACTTGAAGTAATTCTGCTCTGCTAAATTGTGAGTGGACCTTTTTTCCCTCCATTCTAGAAGAGAGGCATTTATATGATTTTCAGTTTGACAAAGAAATATTTTCTATCATTATAATCTAAGAAATGTGAATATTATTTATTCTGATACTTAAATAAGTATTTTAATTATAGGGTAGTCATAATTATCAAAGAAACTTCTAATATCAAAGTATCAGATATAAATTTTAATTTCTAAATTTTAATTTGCAATCTTTTCATCTCGTTGAGTCTATTTTCTTTACCCATATTGATTTCTTGCAGTTTAATAATCATTCTGAAAAATATAGGCCCGTATTAAAGTGTTTATAAGATGATTCAGATTTTGCTAACATTCAGTTGTCAATTTAATTATATTTAACCTTCAAATTATTTTGTTCCAGTATCAATTTCTCTCCGGTAAGGTTCTATAATTTCATCTGCCTGCCTTTTATTGTTTCAGTAAATATATAAAAGTTTTCACTATTACTTCTTATCTCCGACTTTCTACATTAATTTGGAAGTAATTTGCTGATATATTTACATTCCTTTAAGTTATTCATAAATTAACCAGAGAGAAAGATTACAGCAGATCAAATATTTTGGTATTTTCATTAACACTGGAACACTGAGCGATCTTCTATGTGTTAATGTTTACACAAAACTGTTTGAATGAAACTTTCTCAATTACTAATATTAAATATAACATTTATTATATGCTTTTTAATTTAACATTTAAAGAAAAATTAAACACTTGTAGAAAACATAATATGCCATATATAACAGTTAAATTTAGATATATACATATATTAGTTTCATAATTTCTTTTTAGAAGACTTTTTGGTGTCAGTTATACTACCTTATCTTAAAACATTTTTTTTTCTAAGTATGAAGATTCTAAAATAATTCCAAAGCACATTTTATTTTATATTTTGTTCTGGTAGACAGAATTTGACTATGATAGTTTGTTTTTGTATCACTTGAGCCAGAATAGACTATAATTTTCCTCTAATATCAACAAATTATATTTCCTACACTTACATTAATCAAATCACATTTACATTGTACTTTTTCGTTTAACATAGCTTTCTTTACATAATTTTTCTAAGTGTTAATAATACTTTCATATTGCCAATGTTTATACATGCATGCCTCCTTAAAGTTATTGTCAATAAAAATATATTTTTAAAATTAAATATACTCACATGCTTTTTAAAATAATGATTATACCTCTTTTCAAAGAAATCAACTATTTCATATCATAAAAATAAGTGTGTCCATTAAATACTGTTATTATTTTGTCTACATTCAATGTAATATAATGTCTTATGACATAAGTAAATGTATATTAAAAATAGATAATGTCAATTGACCCACAAGTCTTAAGTCTATAAATAAAAATTACAATTACTGCAAATATTATTAAACAACAATTTAGCATATATTATATAATGTATAAATGATATATAATAATTTATATAAATGGTATAAATGATATGCCATTATTATATATGATTATTTATATTATATGAATTATATATGTTATGATTTATATATGTTATATATTAATTTAGCATACATTATTGATATTATATAATTGATATATAATCTCATGTTCTAAATACATTAGAAGACATGTAGTTGAATAACAATTTTAACCATCGTTTTAAATACAAAGTGCGTAGAGCAGGCGTGAACTCAGGCCTTTCAGAAACAAGTTTTTCTTTCTGGAACTCTATGGATTTCTTGAGTAGATCATCTATTGGGGCTCCTGGCCCTGGCACTGCTGGACCATAGCAGTACATAGTATTGTAACCGAATATCAAACAATCAGAAGTGTAGAGTCAGACCAAGTATCTATTACTTTGTGTCTAACAGATTCTCCTGGGGAAATTTAAAAAGATTTTGAAACCAAAATAGTAAGGTCTTACATTAACAGCAAGAACTTTATGTGAGTGGAGGTATTTTATTCAACTCTGATAGGTCTCTTGGCTTTTGCTACATATTATTTTAGAATGTACGAAGCATTTTAAAGTTCCCTTTATATATTTGCTAATCCACCCTATATTTTGTAGGGGGATCTAAAAGTAAGCATTTGATATGGATAGAAGGCGATGTGTAGTAATCAGAGATTCTAAATTTCTAATAAAAATCACATATGCCTCTCATAGCTAAAATCACATAATAATAAATGTATAAACCATAGGATTGATTAATTTCGAGAAAGCGCAATGTACAAACAAAGGCTAGCCACAAACCTGATACAACATAGTGTCTGGGAAACATGAGAGCACAAAGAAAAAAGTCTTCCTGGGGAAGGTAGAATGAATAAGAAAGTTTTTCATGGAAATAGATTCCAAAGGAGTTAATGTTAAGTTGTCTAGAAATGTAAGAATCATTTAAGGCTAATTAAACAGAAATAATGATGATTGTTGTTCCAGGATAAAGAGGTAACAATATGAATATTGGAAACAAAGTTTTACAAATGTTGGGGACTTTAGGAAGATTATTTAAGCCAATTTCCCCCACATTTTACTGGTATTCCTCTTTTTCACAAGAAGATTGTTTAGGTATGTTTTGTTAACCACTATACAAAATTAAATACAAAGAGGAATATTTTTGCTGTATTATCTACATTTGGAGATGTGTAAGTTGTGCTTGATATCTTGCAATATTTTGCCACCACAACATTAAAGGTTTAGAAAGCCTTTAGAAACCTATCACCCTGCGGTATGATGCATGATTTAGTGACTCCTTCACGCTCAGATAAAATGGCTGAAAATAGAGCCAAAGCCGCCGTGTTGATGGTACAGTCGTGTAGGTACATGTCTTGCATGCAGCCAGCCTGGATTCAATCCAAGCAGTCAATGTGATCCCAGAACACCGCCAGATGTAGTTCCTATGTAGAGCCCAGAGTAAATCCTGAGTATAGCTGAGTGTCAACACAAAGAAAAATAATCAAAAAAAAAATAACCAAAGCATAAGAGCATAGACTAATCATGAAGTCTTTAGTTAGGTCTGCAACACTGCATGGTCCTTACGCCATTGAAAGAACAGATGTAACTCTTATAATGTATTATCAGATCAGTGTCTTGAGAGCAACATTTTTTATATTGTGAAGACTGTAAAAACATGCGTGGATCCTGATAGTTTGTGAACCAAATTTGGTGTATTATTATAAAGGTGGTGCACAATCTCTTTTAGAGTGATATTAGGCATCATTCAGGGTAAAGTAAGTGAACTCACTTTAGTTGAAAAGTTTAGACAATAGAGTAATAAATACAGAGGGGTGAGTGTATGAAATTACTCCTTACCATTAGTTGAGCTGCAGAACATCAGAGAAATTCAATTTGTTTTAGAAATAGAAGCCTGTAATATAATGGCTAGCCCCAAATTATTTTCTAATTCTATGAGCATGATTAATGTGTATATATATTTATATGTATATATGTATATATGATATATATATATATATACATAGATATATATAGTATCACTGTCACTATATCACTGTCTTCCGTTCATCATGATTTGCCTCTGAGCCGGCACCAAGTAACATCTCCATATGACCTGTCTCATGCAAATAGAGCCCAAGGGCATCTGCTGGCTGCAGGAACATAAAAGAGCCTCAAACCATTGCATCAGAGTCGTGGGAATGAGGTCTATAGTTGTTACTGGTATCTGGCATATCATATGACACACGGTAGCTAAGTTACAGGCTCTTAAGCCATAGGGGTAATACTCTTGTAGTCATCTCAAAATCCAGCATTTATTGATGAACAGTGGCTGCTTGTGGCGTGAGCCGGGCCGTGATAGGCTGGTCTGCTGGGTGGAGTTCTGACTCAAGAGGAAGTCCGGTGGAAAATGTAGAAAGGTCCTCATGAAGTAATGGGTTCGTCGTCTGGCTTGTTGCTGAAGCTCTCTGGTAGTGGTGGGGCCAGGGCTAGAACCTGCCATCCCCTCCCGGGTGCCTATGGAGCAAGCGCGCTGGAGCACAGTGAGAGAGCCGGGTAGCAGCTCTTCCCCACATATGTGTGTGTATCTCTCTCTCTCTCTCTCTCTCTCTCTCTCTCTATATATATATGTATATATATATATATATATATAAACACACACAAATATTGAGGTTTATATATATATATATATATAAGATAAGTATATATATGTAGATATATATATGAGATTAAGTAGTTGTATACATTTCAAATTTTTAAAAGGCCAGGTAAAAAGATTTTGTCTGGTATAGAATACTAATAGGGCCTTCCCTCTACTGAGGTTCCCTCCCAATTTATCCTCCCTTGATGGCTTGCGCACAACCTGCTAGCTGTTTAGAAAGTTCAGGAAAATCTTGAGATATTATAAATATTATTTTTATAGTGTGCATGTTTATAAATATTTAGTGGAAAACTATTGCTATAGCCACTTTATCCAGGTCAATAATCAAGTGATGATTTTGAACTGTATTTTACTGCATAATGAAGAGAATTATTTTCATGTCAATCATTTTATAATTATAAAATATTTCAGATAAAGACTAACAAAAAATGATAAACAAAAGGTTTATTTTGTCAACAAATGTATTCTTATTTTCTTTTTTTTTTTTCATATTCATATTTATAATGGCATTATGATAGATTTTGAATTTCTAGGCACATTTCCCAGACCCTTTGCTCAACCTTTGAAAGTATTAATAAGAACAATTCATTTCACATGCTAGCATATTCTGAAAATAACAATGTAATCTTAAAGTGGAAAGACCTAGATTGCGTGCCTTTCATTTCCACCTAGACAATTTTAAGAATTTAGAATATCTCCAAATACAGCAGCTAGAACTCAAATCTTTCTGGAACAGAATCACACCAGAAAGTGAAGTTAGTACCCAGAGCTGGACATAGTTATGTAAAGTAAGCTGAACTCAGAAGCTCACCAACCTGCTCATCCCTTACTTCGCAGTGGATTTGAATACAGATAGGGTTCAGCAAAAGGAGAGATTCTCATTTCTATTTCCATTGCTTAGACACTGAGGATGGATTTTTGGTAAGGAAAATGGAGAGAATGTGGGTGGAGAAACCTGATGTTTTTCTTTCTTAATTATCATATCTCATTAATTTTAAAGAGGCACATTTAGTCAAGAAAAAAAGAAATGATGGGGTGGGGACCAATGGCAGGGTAAAATAAAAAGGGTCATCAAAATTGCAATTATCCAGATAGAAAAGACTTGTGGGATGATGTGAGTGTGTGTTTTTATTTGAGTGCACATTTATTTATGTGTTAATTTATTTGTGTTTCTACAGCTGATTATATGGACTGGAAATTCCATAGCTGATTATGTGGACTGGAAATAGGGTTCAAATGGTTGGAATACATGGACTCCAGGGTACGACCCCTAGCTCTACATACTCTACTCTTCCCAGAACTTAGGCAAGAGTAGACCATGAATATCACAAGATGTGCCCCCCAAACCTGAAAAAAAATATAGTTACACAGGCACATGTAGTTCATAGCTAATTATAAATCCCCGGTAGAAAGCTCTAGCTCCTCTGCTTCCTATTTTATATCAGAACCTCTTTTTCTTAAATGATTTTATAAGACTATTCAGTGTTTTAAGTAAATTCTTAGTGAAACCTGTCAGTTTGATTTAAATTGGAGTTAATGGAATTTCTATGTTTGTTACATAAGACAGGATTGTTATGCAGCAGGTTTCTGTCAAGTATTTATCCTTTCACAATTTGATCATTTCTATTCCACATTCTGGTCATTTACTCTAACTGTATCCCACCAATATAACATGTTGAAAGAAAGCTCAAATTGTCATGTCTTGTTTCAAATCATTAACTGCTAAACCCATTAAATCACATTAATCAACTATAATGAATTAATTACAGAAAAAGCGAGGAAACATATGTTGTACCACTATTCTTTTTGAGTCTCCTTTCCAGTATAATTTTTTGCTTTGAGTTTTCTTTCTTGATTTTCCCTGTGAGTCTTTTGCTCCCATTTGTATTTATTTCCCATTTTTTTAGTACCTTATTATATCTTCCATAGTCACTTCTTTGCTTTCTATTTTGTTCCTATGTTTTTCTTCACTTATTTTATATACCCTATGTCTGAACTTTTGCATACATTCTAACAATATCACGAAAACCCCTCTGCATTTTCTCTTCATATCCATTCTTCTTATCTTTGAACCTAAAAAATTGGAAGATTTTAGGGTTCAAAGCAATGTCCAGTAATATAATTAATTAGCAAGAAAGGCCCACAAAATGGAGCGGTAACTGGTATTTACAGTAACTTTGTCGGTGTTATAATAATTTTGAATTTTGAAGTAAGGCGTTTATTTTATTCTTCATTTCAGGTTCATTCTAATATAAGAAACAAGATAATACAATAATTTGCAATATTTGTTTCCTAAAGGACATTTATCAGCATAATACCTTGAAATGATACACTTGGCTAACTACATTACTGGTTAGAAACTCTATAGACTAGAGTCTAAATTCTAGGTACAAAATTTTGTTATGAGAACATAATGTCTTCCTATTAAGTTTCTAGTTATTTCTTGAAATTTAGTTTAGAGAAAATGATTAGATTTTTTTTTATTTTTTATTTTCATTGTTTTTAATTTTTTTAAAAAAAATTACAAAAAATGTTCATGTTTCAGGTTTCCATCCATACAGTGTTCCATCACCCATCCCTCCACCAGTGCCCATTCCCACCACTGTCTCCCCCATTCCCTCCTACCCCTAGCCTGCCTCCTAGGGCAGGTTCTCCCATTTCTTTTCTCTCTTTAGAAAATGGTTAGAAACTTAACTTGCAATTTGATCTTCTATCACAATCAGCACCAATATTAGTAACTAATTTTTTAACTGCACTGATATCAAAACTCCTGGCAACACTTTTTGTGCAGAGTCATATTATTATATTCATTGTGGTCATGGATTTAGTGGTAAAATCGGGTTTCCCAAATTCATTCTTTGCCATGTCGCTGCCCAGTTTTCCCAACACCACTATTGAAGGAGGCTTTCCCACCTCCATTTTAAACTCGTTGCACCTTTATCAAGATTAAATGATCTTGCGTTTGAGGTTGGGGTGTCAGGATACTCAATTCTATTCCATAGGTCCACCCGGTCTGTTTTTTATTCCAATACCATGCTGTTTTAATTACTACTGCCTTATAGTACAGTTTGAAGTTAGTAAGGTGATGCCTCCATCTTCTTTTTCCCGAGGGATTGCTTTAGCTATCCTTGGTAAGTTTATCGTTCCATACAAATTTCGATTGTTTGGTCAATTTCCTTGAAGAATGTCATGGGTATCCTTATAGAGGATTGCATTTTGAATCTGTACAGAGCTCTAGAGTATTACCATTTTGACAATGCTTGATTCTTCCCCATCCATGAGCTTGGGAATATGTTTCCATTTCCCTTGTGTCCTCTTATATCTCTTGGAGCAGTGTCTTGTAGTTTCTTTTTTATACAAGTCCTTTACACACTTAGATAAGTTGATTCCTAGGTATTTGATTTTGTGGCACAATTGTGAATGGAATTGTTTCCTTAATATCCCTTTCTTCTCTTTCGTTATTTGTATATAGGAAAGCCACCGACTTTATGTGTTGATTTTGTATCCTGCCACTCTACTATATGTGTCTATTGTTTCTAGGAGTTTTTTTTGGTGTAGAGAGTTCTAGGCTCCCATAGGTATAAAATCTGACATCTGCAAATAATGATAGCTTGACTTCTTCCTTGCCTATACTGGATGCCCTTGATGTCCTTTTCTTCTCTGATTGCTATGGCATGCTTCCCAAACTATATTGAATAAAAAGAGGTGAAGTGGGCAACCTTGTTCTTGTCCCTGATCTCAGGAAGGCTTTCAACTTTCCCCATTGAGAATGATGGTCAGCTGTGGGCTTTTGGTAGATGGCTTTTTACTATCTTGAGGAATCCCTTCAATTCCCATTTTCTGGAGGGTTTGGGAATCTTGAACGGGTGCTGGATTGTCAAATGCTTTCTCTGCGCCTATTGATAGGATCATATGGGTTTTATTTTTTTCTCTTATTGATATGATATAGGTAAGTTGATTATTTGCGAATTCAACCATCCTTGCACTACCGGGATGAAACCTACTTGGTCATTGATGTATAATCTTCTTTATGAGTCTTTGGGATTCTGTTGAAGCAGTATTTTGTTGAAGATCTTAGCATCCGTAGTTCATCACGGATATTGGTCTATAGTTTTTCTTTCTTTTTGTGTTGTCTCTCCCTGAAGCTACGCGCATCAGGGTGAAATATCTTGCCTCGGAAAAAGCTGTTTGGGGAGTGTTTTTCTGTTTTCTTCTATTTTGGAAGAGCTTGAACAGACAGGCAGTAGGTCCTCATTAAAGTTTGGTAATTCACTAGAACCGTCTGGACCTTGGCTTTTGTGTTTGGGAAGCTTTTAATTACTGTTTCTATTTCTTCGATGGTGATAGAGGAAACTTATTCAGGTATTGGAGGTCTTCTTGTTTCAGCCCGTGGGGGGTTATAGGACTCTCGGGAATTGATCCATTTCTTCTAGATTATCATGTTTCACGGCATACAGGCTCCTCAAAAATCTCCTGATGATCTTTTGGATTTCTGTAGTTTCCTGTTGCCGATGTCACCGTTTTTATTTCTGATTCGTTTATTTGGGTTCTCTCTTTCCCTGTCACTTACAAGTCTTGCCAATGGTTTGTCAATCTTGTTTTTTTTTCAAAAAACCAGCTCTTGGTTTCCCATTAATCTTTTGGATTGTTTTTTGGTTTCCAACTCATTGATTTCCTCTCAAGTTTTATTATTTTTTTTTCTGCCTTGGTTGGGCTCCTTTTGTTGGTCTTTCTCTAATGCTCTTCAGCTGTTTGTAGTCAGGTTATGTTATATGGCCCTTTCTTGTTTCCTGATGAATGCATTGCTGGCTAAACTCCCTTCACACACGGCTTTGTGTGTCCCCCAAGTTCTTATAGCTTGGTGTCCTCATTTTCATTTGTTTCCAGAAATCTTTGGATTTCCTGTTTGATTTCTTCTATGACCCCATTTGTTGTTCAGGAGTAGCCTGCGAGAAATTTCAGTTTCCAGGTGTTTGGTTTGACTCCCTGTTTTGTGTATGGTTACTTCCCATTTTCAGTGCATCATGGTCTGAAAAGATAGCTACACAATTCATAGGTAGAAAAATATAAGATAAAATTATAAGCTAAAAATAAAAGTAAAATAAAAAATTTATCAAGACAAAAAATGATTCATTTGAAATTAAACCTGCACACATTTTCTCCTTCAACTTACAGATCCTTTTACTTCTGCCAGGTCCAGCTTTTACCTGAGAATTAGATTTAGTGTTTGAAGTAAAGTCTCAATGCCTATTAGCTTAGTCAATTATCAAATATAACATAATAAATAAAAAGGGAATATGCACAAAAAATTGGCCATTATCTCTACATGACAAAAAGGTAAACTATATTTTTTCATTGCACATTCATATTTTTTCTTCTTCAAGAATATTCAATGACGGTAAAACATTATCACATAAAAAGGTTTATTGTTGTTACCAATTGGGGGATCTACCTTACAAACTCAAAATATAACACAATTCTGCTTGCATTCTAATTCTTGTATTCAGTTGCTTTTTTATAACTGGAATTAGTAACATTGACCTCTTTAATGAATTTCTTCTACCCACTGCTCCCTTCTTGTCTTTGGAAATTACCAGTTTCTCTCACCTTTCTAAATACTCCTAAGTTATTAGAATATTTAATGGATTATTCATTGCTTATGTTTTTTAGATTGTGTATGTAAGTAAGCTAATGAAATGTTTGTCTTTATCTCCCTGACATGTTTTCACATAGCAAAATACTCTCAAGTGTCAGCCAAGTTTTCAATCAAAAGATATGACTAGAAAATCAGAGTTAGCGGATGATTGCGGGAGGAACTCTGTAGTAAATTTGCACATTGACATTCAGTGGAAAGGGAAGCAGACCCATTTTTCAACCAGGGAGAAAAGTGAATTTAGAGTAAATCCTTGATATTTATTAGGTTGTATCGATTATGTCATATTTAGAACAAGTTTAAGTCTATAAATAATTCAATCCATAATGAATTCTCTAGATTTATATAGAGTATATTGGTGAAATAAGAATTAGAGACCCTGCATTGAAGAAAAAGTATAATTATGATATTGTTGATCAAATATATGAGACAGTAATCTAATCTTTCCTTTGTAAGACCACTAAAGGTACAAGAAACAAAGAGTGAAATAGTTTATACTCTTGAGAGTACACATTAAGTTGTTAAAAGATCATGGTGTGGAAAGAGTGTACAGAAACAAAACAAGTTTAATAGTATTAAATCAAGGAAGTAAATAAAGACATTGCAATAAGCTTTACTAATAATAATATAATGGCAATCATAATTGCACTGTGGTAATAACACAAGTTTGTGAGGATACTGAGGAATTAATTAGTTATAATAATTAAGACAACAAAGAAGCAGTCAACATATAGTGTAGCTTGCCATCAAATACAAAATAATACTTCCAATTTGATATGTGGTTTTATTTAAACTACTGGAAAAATGGAATCAAAGAACTGTCTTTTTACCCATTTCTCTGCTTTTTTGGACCACACTGATGCTGTTCAGTTCTTACTGCTGACTCTCCACTCAAGAAATCATTCCTGGCAGTTCTTAAGAGACCAGATGAGGTATTGATACCAACATGTTGAACCCCTGGTCCTTCACATGCAATTGTAAACTCCCTATATGCTGTACCAGCTCTAAACCTGCATTTCTGTCACTATTACAAATATAAGAAAACATTCATTTGTTCCATCACTGTATCACTGTTTTCCTGTTGTTCATCGATTTGCTTAAGGGGCACCAATATCAATTCCATACGTCCTGACACAAGTGTAGCCCAAAGGCATCTGCTAGCTCTAGTGACAGGAGAGCCTCAAACCATTCTTCAGGTCATGGAATTGAGGTCTATAATTGTTACTAGTTTTTGGCCTAACGTAATAAAACATGGGTAGCTTGCCGGGCTTTGCTGTATAAGTGGTATACTCTCAATATAGAAAAAAAGATTATATACAATGATCAAATAGAATTCATCCTTGCAATGCAAGGATGGCTCAACATTCACAAGTCAATCAACATAATACATCTCATCGATAGGTGAGAAAATATAAAAACATATTATCATATCAATTGGGCAGAGAAAATATTTGATAAGATATTCAACACCTATTCATTATAAAAACTCTCCATAAAATGGGAATTGAAGAAACTTTCTCAATATACTTAAAACCATCTAAACCATCTACCAAGCCCATAGTGAACCGAGAATGGTAAATATTTATTGAAGACAAGCCGTTGGAACTTTAATTATGGAACTGAAATTATCAAATTGGGTAGAGTGGTTGTTGGAGGAATGATAAGTCACTACCAGCAAGTAACATAAGGGCAGATAAGAATAGTCTTAGTAATTTGATGGTGACAAAATATACAAACATACGGTGAGGTATTAACATTAACAGTTTCGTAATCTTACTATCTCAATCACAATTAAATATATATTATATGTATGAAAGAAAGTCACCAAAGTTGAGTTTTGAGGTCCCAAGAATATTATAGGGATTAGAGCATGTGCTTGCCTGGATACCTCCGGTAAATTCACAATACTGCATATGGTAGGACAATCACTGCTTAAGACTAACTTCTAATAGCTTGGAGTGTCTTCCACACCCAAACAAAAATAGTTTTATTTTGACACAACTGAACATGAACAAAAGTTCTGTCTAAATGCCTGACACAGCAGGTATAAGTTGATGACCAAGGCCACTCGTATATTTGGGCTGAGAATTTAGAAAAAAGACTTTTATACTTACTTTTACATTTATTAAAAAAAAAATGATATTTATCTAGTCACTTTTGCCACTTTTCCCCCATTCATCGATTTGCTCGAGGCGGGCTCTAGTACCATTGTCATTCATTGGGAATGAGGTCCATTATTGTTATTACTGTTTTTGGCATATCAAATTCACCACCAGTAGCTTGCCAGGCTCTGCTGTGGCTCTGGGTTCATTCCAGGGAGCCCAGTTTTTTTTTCCCATGTCAGACCATCAACCATCCAGGCCCATGGGGCAGAGCCCTGGGTGTAGAAAAGCCTGCCTCCTGTCTGCCACCTGCTGATGCAGCCAGGCACTGGAGCCCACACCTGCAAACCTCAAGGGGCAGGATTAGGTAGGATTTGTGTAGTATCACTAAAATAAATGTCAGTCATTATTCTAATAGCATGAGCGCACAAAATTGTTTGAAAACACAAATTCAGATAAAGAATAAAAATCACATGGCATCATTTAAAGATAAAGAAGATAATTTCTAAAATTATGCTCCAGTGCCAATCTTAGAATTGCCAATATTAGTGCATATCATTTTACAGAATTGTGTATTTCTGAGAAGTCATAAGCATTCAAAGAAATTGGGCCATGTGCTAAATATGCTTAGAAATGTTAGTAATTATGAAGTGAATTATTTGGCAAGGTGAATAATTATATTTTAAAGCGTCTGTCTGTAATTCAAATTAGTATTTAAAAATTAAGTTTCCCCTACCAAAATGGTTTAAGAAGAAAGTTCAAGACCTAGACAAGGAATAGAAATATTTCCCCCATAATCATGCAAATTGAAACTAAATATATCAAAGATAAATTAGGAAGAGTGAAAATGTAGGGAAGTAAGCAGCCCAGCCCAGTTCTCTGAAAATGAAGAATGAATAGGGAGTGAGGCTGGTGGGTTTTCTCTTTTAGCATCATTTATACTGCACCAGGTCAAGTGCTGGACCAGTCTACAATGGAGACAAGTCACAGGGTGACACAAAAGCAAATGGGAGCACCAAGCCAAGATAACCAACTCTAAGAAAGCTTATTTTCCTGGTCAAAGTGGAAGGAAGTGGGCCGCTAAATATAAGAAAAAATGTATTGTCATGGTGCTACTATTGGACCCAAACACCATGGCACAAACTTAAAACTATTTTAGCACATATCAACAAGCATGACGGTGGCAAAGACTTCTTGAACACCACCTCCCACTGGGCAGTGTGAAAGAATGTCTAGAAAGAGCATCTAGACAAAGCTCTGCTTTCTGCATGGCCCCTCGGGCTCCCACCTTCTCCACACTTAACTACCTCTCCACAACATCTGTCATTGCTGCTATCTGTTGTTTTCCTAAAATTTTGTTGCTGCTGTTATGAGTCATAATCACAGACAGGTTGGGCCTATACTCCTACCACATTCATCATTAACGTTTTCCAATTTATCTTTCTTACCTTTTTTTAAATTTTTTTTCTTCTTTCTTTGGTCCATGGGAAGGGTATAAAATATACACTGCAGTGCTCAGGGTTTACTCCTGGTTCTGTGCTCAGAGATAATTTCCCTGATATGTGCTGCTGAGGTTCTCATTGAGACCAAATGCATGAAGTCAAGTGTCTTAACCATTACATTATCTCCCTAGCCTCCAGTGAATCTGTTGAACTATTTCCTTCATTTATCTCTCTAAACATTCTTACCAACAGAACAAGTTTTCTCTGTTATAGCTGTGCTTTATAATTTCTCCAGACCAAACTAATATTTAATACTAAGTTCCTGGCAGCTACTAGTGGAATGCAAGTTTCCCTGTCAGCCAATGGTGACAAAGTTTTTTTCCATGAATTGAGACATAATCTTGTTTGATGTGTGTTTTTTGTTTGCAAAAGCCTTGTTTATTTAGTATTGATTCTTGAACATTGAATTCACTGCTGACAGCACTATAACTTGTTCCCGAATACAGCTCTTCTAACCCAAGTATTTTCTTCATTAGCTATGTCACAGCTTGCCGCACTTAAGAAAACCAAATGACAGTTTAATATTATACTTGTGAGAAATTTGAAGAGAAAATCGCTGACAAAAAGCTTGAAATGGTGAAAAAATATGACATTACATGTATCAGGAAAAACTAAACTGCAGTATGAGAGCTAAGTCAAAAAAGCAAAATGTTATCTCATGTGACTTCAGCTAGAATGTGTGTAGATGCAATGGCTCATATTTTTCATCATTTGATAGATGCATGAGCCAGCCTCGAAAATATCTCTAGTTTTGATTTTTCTTTTTTGGTTTTGGGTCACACCTGACAGTTCCCAGGGATTACACCTGGCTCTGCACTCAGGAATTACCCCTGGTGGGGATCAGGGGAACATATGGAATGCCGGGGATCCGGCCGGCCGAGTGGGCCAAGTACAAAGGAAAATGCCTAATAAGTTTTGCTATTGTTCTGGCCCTGATTTTTTAAGTTAATGATAGCAAGAAAAATAATTTATAAATTTGGAATCCATGAACTATTGCAATATATTAATCATAAAAATAGAGAAAATTATATTGAGTCTTTAGATATATAGCATATGAATATCAGTAATAATGCGAGTAAGTAACATACACAAAATTTATTTTCTATGAGGATTTCTATTTCAACCTAGAACTAGACCATACATTTTGGGAAATAATACTTTATTATATCAAGTTAATCTTGATCAGTCCATCTTTGTCTCTGTTTAAGGACGCTGATCATGAGTAATGGAGCGCATCATCTGAAGTTGTTTTCTAGTAGAATATCTCAAGATGTTACCTTGCCAGTAAAGGCAATGGCCTTGCCACACAACTGAAAAAGGGAGATATTTCAAAAGATATTCAAAGATAAAATTATTTTTTCTGTGATCTCAGCAGAGGACAAATGAAGTTATCAAGAAGAAGAGTATTTATTTAGGTCACTCAATAACTGTTGGTTCAGTTTTCTAGAAATTAAAAGAAAATGAGCAAATAGTGTGAATAGTACATAAAACTTTACTGACAAAATTGGCACCTGCATTTTTATAGTCAAAGTACTTAACAATTCTACGAAACAGTTGCTGCTCAATTAGAACTCAATTATATGCTAAATGAACTAAATGCCATTTCATTTGCACAGAGGAATCTTTAATAATGATTAATGGAAATTTAATCAAATATGAGTTGAGACTGCAATGTGTTCAGCAATAGAATATGAATGAGTTTTATTGGTACTAACTAGATCCATTATCTAGATCCCACAGTGCCAATGAGGTCAAGTTGGAGGGTTTAATACTTTGCAGTGTTTCAAGCAAAAAAGTACTAGGTAGAGTAACAGATGGGATCTCATATGGCCTCTTATTCTTACAAACAAGTCCTTTGGCCACAATGGAACAATGTAATTATTAATAAGGACATCATTCAAATTAACCCACACATATCCAGTGTTATTTTAAAATGCAAAAAGGCCACTACTGTAAAAGTTTATTTAGGATATGCGTCTTGGTTATTGCAGGTAAGAAAGGTATATCCGAAGAGTTATGTTTAATGCCATAAATTAATGAGAATTTTCTTTTATTTCAGTATTTACATATAATTTTATTATAAAATATGTGTATAATTGTATAGCTACTTATATTAGTTAATATGGTTTTTATGACTATATATACCAATATAAATAAAAATAAAGATTAACAATTGAATACATATGCCCCAAATGATTAGCAATTACATGTTTGAATAGTAAGTTGTTATACATGAGTGTATATATATATACCATACACAATGCACTGTATTTTTTATATGTATTTTTATGTTTTTGTGAAACAACATAATTTTATGGGAAAGAAATTTAGATAAGGGGATGGAGAGATAGTAGTGTGAGTAGGTGCTTGCCTGCATGTCGATCCCCTGGTTTTAATTCCAGCACCACATATGGTTCCCTGAGTCTAATCAGGTGTGTTTTCTGAATACAGAGAGTATAATCTCTGAACAGGAGCCAAAACAAAAACAAACAAAATAAACAAGTAAATTTAAAGAAATATGAGCAGAAAGAAAAGAGAGAGATATGTATTCAAGAGAGAACATAGGTTTCTCCAGAGGAGAAAAACTATACTTCAGAAAATTTAAAATAATGTTTACTTGATCACTTGACATCCCATTATTCGTCAATTTGCTCAAGTGGGCACCAGTAACGTTTCCATTTGTCCCTGTCACATGCAAATGTAGCCCAATGGCATCTGATTGCTCCAGGAGTGCGAAGAGCCTCAAATCGTTCAGGGTCTTGATGAAGAAATAAAATGATGTTATAATTTATTATTTTATAGTGTGTATTTGAGTAATTATGCATCATAATTTTAACACTTATGAAAATCCTAAAAATTTTACACCTTTTGCCTTCTTTTAATGCAATTATTTTATTTTCCATGAATCACATTGTATTTCTCTTATCCTTTAATTCTGTCTTGTCTTTTTATTATATATTTCCAATCTTATTATTTATATATTATATATAAATTTTTTTCTGATCCATACTGGGCTATACTCAGGGCTTCTTCCTGGCTCTGTGTTCAAGAATCACTGCAGGCAAGCTTGGAGAAATATAAGGATGCCAGGGATTGAACGCAGGTCAGTTGCTGCAAGGCAAGTGCCCTATTCACTATACTATCTCTCTAGACCCATAATTTCTTAGTACTTCTATGGGAGAAGAAAATAGAAATTGATTCCTTTCCCTCAGAAACTAGTACCTTATAGTATCTTTTGATTCAGTTATGTTACTCAAAGTCTATATAAATATTTCCTTTAGATTTTTATTTTTATGAGCAAAAGAAATAAATTATTTGCTTAAATATTATAAGCACAAAATGAAATAAACACCCATAAGTATATTGAACACAGTGTGTCAGTAATTGAAATAGATAACTAAAGATGATGCTTCTACAATATTACAATATCCTTTTGGTATGATATTTATTAAGGCAGAAAGACTGTTGTTATTAAATTTGTTTTGGTTCCACACAAATCTAAACATAGTGACATGCTTCATGTAGTGCATAAATCTAAATTACATCTTTATGGAAAAACAATGTGAGTACTGAGTTATTAAGGTCGCATTTGATAACCACTGAGAAAACTGTCTAGTTATTTGATTTATGTATTTTAAAGGTAAAAATAAAGAGACTTAGTTATTGGAAACAAAACCTATGAATCAAGAAAATGTGAATATGCATAGTGGTTTTCAAGGTGATGAGAAATGATATTATTAACATAACACCCATGTGAGCCATCCTCTCCTTAGCAGCTGTAGTTTTCAAAATACTCCCTTGTTCTAGATATTCTTTTCAGTTTTATATTATACAAGAGTGACTAGTAGTATTTTAGACTTTGAATTTACTTTAAAAGATATTCTGTCAAATGGCCCAAAACCAGTTATGTGATAATACACGTTACACTTTTAACATTTATTTTTGCATATGTATTCAGGCAATCTGAAAGATTGTGAAAATAAATCTTAAAGTGTTGTACATTGTGAATTTTTTACTTGAAAATTTGTATGGTTAAGAAGACAAATAAAAATGTATTAGTTATACAATAAGATTATATGAAAAAAGCAATAGGTTTCTCAGTGCCTGCCATAGAGACAGGATGGGGCTGAGGTGGGAGAGGGAAACTGAGGCATGCACTAATAATGGGACACGTTGTAGAACATTGTATGACTGAACCCATTCATGAGCAATTTTGTAACTATGTAATCTCATAGTGATTCAATACAAAATTATTTTAAAGGAAATGTTTCTCATTTTAAACATATAAAACTAAAATTCTAACGTTTTAACTCAGCTTTGCAAAATAGTAGAATACATTACAGAAGCATTTGAATGTAGATATACACATAAAACATTTTAGCTTTTTTTCAACATATAATGTCTATTGCTAGAAATATATAAATCTTCTATTATACTTATCTTTCACAGTTACCTATATCCTCTCCATCGAAAGTATTTAAGTAAACAAAATACTAGCATACAATTCCTCCTTTTTCACATATCCTATTGACACTAAATTCTCTTCTTTATTTTTATTTTGTTATACCACAGCCTGGCAGCATAGAAATAAAGAACTATATGTGCATTTCTGATAGGAGGCATTGATGACTTCTCCAAAATTTTAATATGATATCAAGGCAAAACAAACCAAATCTGGTTGCAGAGCAGTGCCCAGTGGGCTTTTCTTTTCCCCAGAAATATTTGATAAAGTTCTATTGCTATAGCCTCTATTTAGTTCTGAGACATTGAAGACATACTTCAAAAATGCTTATTTTATCATTTTAGTTCCCAATTATAATAGTCCTCATATATACTATATAGAAGAGTTTTACATGATTTGTATTTGAAGACAGATTCTCTTCAAGTTGCTAGCATGCGTCCAAATTGTAAATTGTCTATGAGTTATTGTGTACAAGGCACAAACTTTTGACAATATGTATATGACTTATTATCCAGTGTGAAAAGGAAAAGGAAAATATCCATACCCTTAGAATTTGCCTCAACCATAGTGTTTTCCTTTTGTAATTGTTATAAAATCTAATTTTAGAACAGATTAAGTTTTCCATTTTCCCTAGATCCTGATCCAGAAACTTACTCATGTAATTTTGTTTCCATTCTATAAAACCTCAGTTTTTTTAAGTCCTGGTTTCAGTTAATTTGATAGCAGGTTGCACCTACATTTAGCATTATACAGCAAGTTTCAGAGATATTTTTAGTTTTAACTATAACAGAGAGATGCCCTCAAGAATACATAGAGAAAGTTATATGAAGGGAGAAAGAGGTTTTCCCATAATGATTGAGAGGGGAAGAGGTGGTCCCAGATCCATCTGACATATGCCTGGTGACTTCCGCTCCTGGGAGCAGCCTACCTAGGCTCGAACTCGGCTACTCACGTTAATATGGTTTTGAGTTCATCGTCTCTCCTGGGCAGACTCTGATGTGCTGGGCATCCGGAATAACCATATTTTCTTTTAATAAAAAGAACAATTTGAAGATTTTTATAAAACAGGTAGAGAAGCCTAGATATATAGTTTTCACTATTAAATAAAATACCACTATTAACTAAAAGAAAAGTTAACTTCCAATGTAGAGGTAAATTTAATTCTTCGTAAGTTACTAGCACTGCCTAGCAATGAAAGAAAACAAGAGAGCAGTCTAGAAGAGAGATGCATTCTAGCATTTTACTAAATGCTAGTGGGATTGTTCTTGACGACTGTGAGGAATTTAGTCTCATATACTTAGAAACAAGAATTGAAAGAGATTTTTACAATTTATGAACAATAATAGTGACAGTCTAAACAATTCCCAAAAGAATATTGAACTTCTTTAATCTATTATCATATTTTTGATGCACTCTTAAATTTATAAATTTAGAAAAGATTATAAGGGAAAGTGTTTAAAACACTGCATTCATTGTTACTTTCCGATATCAAGTGCAGCAAAAAAAAATTTATATTGATCTCTTAGCCATTGATATATATACATATATGACCCAAAAAGCAAAATATATATATACAATATATAGTATATATACATAAATACATATATGAACATATATACATATATGTGTGTGTATATATATATATATATATATTATTATTTTTTTTTTTTTTTTTTTTTTTTCTTTTTGGTCACCCGGCAATGCTCAGGGGTTACTCCTGGCTCTGCATTCAGGAATTACTCCAGGCAGTGCTCGGGGGACCATATGGGATGCCAGGTATCGAACCCAGTCTGGCACAGGCCGGTCGCTTGCAAGGCCAATGCCATACCCACTGGATCATCACTCCGGCCCCCATAGATATTTTTTGAGAAAACATAAGAATACATTTTTAAACTGTGAGAAAATAGAGCAGGACAAATAAGTGAATCAGAAAAATTAAGGAGCAAATCTAAATGGCAATAGTTTCTATATCCCTTTGTTTTTTCAAGGAAATTTTAACAAAAGCATTTAAGAGTATTACTCCTGTAACTTTTCCTTGAGATCTTTTTCTTTCCTTCCTTCCTTCCTTCCTTCCTTCCTTCCCTTCCTTCCTTCCTTCCTTTCTTTCCTTCCTTCCTTTCCCTTCTTCCTTTCTTTCTTTCTTTCTTTCTTTCTTTCTTTCTTTCTTTCTTTTTCTTTCTTTCTTTTTCTTTCTTTCTTTCTTTCTTTCTTTCTTTCTCTTTCTTTCTTTTTCTTTCTTTCTTTCTTTCTTTCTTTCTTTCTTTCTTTCTTTCTTTCTTTCTTCCTTCCTTCCTTCCTTCCTTCCTTCCTTCCTTCCTTCCTTCCCTTCCTTCCTTCCTTCCCTTCCTTCCTTCCCTTCCTTTCTTTCTTTCTTTCTTTCTTTCTTTCTTTCTTTCTTTCTTTCTTTCTTTCTTTCTTTTTCTTTCTTTCTTCCTCTCTTTCTTTCTTCTCTCTCTTTCTTTCTTTTCTCTCTCTTTCTTTCTTTTCTATTTTTTTTTTCTTAGCTTCTCTCTCAGGACCAAATATTTATTATAATCACACTGTGCATCTTTTGTTCATATATTCATTCCACTGAGCTGCACTTTTAGGTACATAACCAAATAAGAACCCCCAAAGAGATATTTTTGCTTCAATATATCATAGAAAATTAGTCTCAATACCTGAGACATGGAACATGCTGACTCAATAGCTTTTATTGTGGTTCTTCTCTCCACTGCTGAAGCTTAGAGCAGAGCTAACTGTCCATATCAGTAAATAATAAATCTTCTGCCAGCAAATATTCAAATTCACTGCAAAAGACATAGCAAATACAAAGTACATATAAATTATAATGTTATATATACTATATTATAGAGAAATTATTTTCAGAAATTAATGTCTCACTGACTATCATAGTAACTTTAATTTCCATTATCAATGATATTTGGCACTCTTCTAAAGGAGAAATTCATGTGATATACTATATATGTTATAAGGGTTGACCCCCCATTGTTCTCAGGAGGTTCCAATAAAAAATTTGTATGAATCAGGGGTCATTGATTCACAGGAGATAAATGAGGGCAAGGCATATAGATACATATTTAGCCATGGTAGTGTTGTGAAGTGTTTTGTTTGAGATAAACAGGTACTAGAAACATTCTCTGCTTTTTCTGGTACTGGTGATGGTACTGAGGATGGGTTGTTAAGCACGCTTGTAGTGACCTAGAAGAGAGTGGCAGAGATACTGGTCAGAGAGTTAAAGAAACTTATAATAGACACAGATACACCCGGCAGAGCAGTAACCAGCTTTCCCCATTGAACCGCCTGTATTTCATGGACTACGAGAGCAACTTCCAACCCCAGTCCACTATCCCGATGGAGCCTAGAAAGACCCCAGAGAAACTCCCACACCTTGCTGGAAGCGATCTTCAGCATCCACACTCCGCAGTTCCTAAGATCCCACCCAACAGATTAATCCAGTCGCCAGCCCGGCTTGTAAGAAACCCAGCCTACAAGGACCCACCCTGCAGAGACCTGCCCTTCAGAGGAGAGTATTTCAAGCTCAGGGAATGCCTGAGACACAGATACACCCGGCATAGCAGAAACCAGCTTTCCCCATTGCGTGAGGCTGCTGCTTGGCCGCGCAATTTACCTCCAAATTACCGTGAATATTCAACCCCCCCCTCTGAGAGAGCCCCACAAAGTAATGAGAGTGTAGGGCCCACAGGGCAGAGCCCTGGCAAGCTGATTGGTGTGTGTTCGATATGCCAAAACCAGTAACAAAAAAAATGTGTATTTTCCTGACCCTGAAAGAGCCCTTAATACAGCAGCAGTAAGAAAGGCCAACAAGCAGTGCCTGATAAAATTTCACGGCCATCCTAGGCTTCCAAAACCAAGAAGGACTAAAATGACTGTCAGTATTTTCAATGCACGTACCCTGGCATCGGAAGCATATATTGAGGATCTGATGGTGCAAGCGCAAAAGATCAGAGCGACATTATTGGTCTGACTGAGACAAGGAGGCGTCAGTTGCATCATGCTGTATTTGACACCAAGAGAAGAATTGTTCCTTGAACATACGATGAAAGAGGCATCGGTGGCGTTGGTGTGCTTGTCAACACGAACATGGCCATCAACATTGATTCATTTGAATGCCTAACAAATGGGATAGGACGATTACACTTGAAGAGATGTGGCCCACTGCCAGCAATTTCTATCTTCATTGTCTACACACCAAAATCCACATACAAAGGGAGATGAAATTGAGAAATTCTACATGGAACTGGAGAAGTACTATAAAAAGATCACACCTTCTACGAGATCATAGTCGGTGATTTTAATGCCAAGATAGGACCAAGAAGATCGGCTAAAGAACTCCACATCCAGACCCATGGCCTAGAATGGAACAAACAGGGTGAGAGACTATATGAGTTCATCATGTCCACAAAGACAATTCATGGGAACTGACAGTTCCAGAAGGCTGGAGAGAAACTTTGGACATGGGAATTTCCTGGTGGACAGTTCCACAATGAAATTGACCACATCATCTTCAATCGACAGTTTTGTCTGATAGATGTTGCTTTGTCCCCAAATTCCAAACAGGATCGAACCACCATCTCCTTTGTGCAAAATTCTACTTCCCGCAATGGGGAGAAAAGCCTGCAAAGTTTAAGAAGAGAACTCCCAGAACCACCACCAACTGGGGACTCTTTGGCACCATTGCAGCAACATGGGAAGATACCACCATTGACGACATCAATAAAGAATACAACCGACTGGTTCAGCACCTCCATGATTGTGCGAAGAATGCCGGAGAGAGAAATACACAAAAGGAAGCCTGTCTTCAGAAACTCTCAAGATTATTTGCTAACGTGGCAAGGCGCGAGCCGCAGGAGACCAAATGCTAATGTCCAAGCTTGCTAAACGGTGCAGAGAAGTGATAAAAAAAGACCTCAAAGACAGAAGAGCAGAAATACTGGAAGATGCAGCAGAAGCCAGGAAAAGCATTCACACCGCCCGCCTGTCCTTTTGCCAACTATAAGACCAAGATGACTGCCCTCCGACACCCTGATGGATCTATCACATCTTTTAGAAAGGCAATGGAGACAATTATCCATGAGTTCTACTCAAATCTCTTTGATAGCTACATCCACCTGCCCACATACCAAATTCCACAGGATAGATATATCATTCCCAATGTTCTCCCTTCTGAAATCTGACATGCCATAGTCAGTAAAGAAGGGGAACAGCACCAGGCCCAGACAAAGTCAGACCCGAACACCTGAATATTCTGCCGTTGGTACTCATAAATACACTAGCTCGGCTCTTCACAGGCTGCCTATCCAAATGTAAGGTACCCTCCCAATGGAAAACCAGCAGGACAGTTCCTACTGTTCAAGAAGGGAGACATTCACGACATCAGCAACTATCGCCCCATCTGCCTGTTGTCCATCATCTACAAGCTGTCCACAGGAGTCATCCTGAACAGGATTGGCAGAACTCTAGATGAAGGACAACCATGCGAACAGCTCACTTCCGGAAAGGATTCAGCACAATTGACCATATCCACACAGTAACCAAGCTCATTGAAGTTTGTAGGGAATACAAGATGCAGCTCTGTCTCACGTTCATTGATTTAAAGAAAACCTTTGATTCTGTGGAGACTGAAGCAGTCATTGAAGCCCTAGCCAAACAGGATGTTCAAACCCAATACATCAAGATCCTTCTTGTGTTGTATTATGGATTCACCACCAGTATCTCACCATTCTACAAAGAAGTGATCATTGATGTCAAAAGAGGGGTTCGACAGGGTGATACCATTTCACCAAAATTCTTCAGCCCCACCACCGAAAACATCATGCGACAATTAAAATGGGAAGGAATGGGAGTTAAGATAGATGGTCGGCAACTACACCACCTCCGCTTCGCTGATGACATCGTTCTAATAACACCAAACATTAGCCAAGAGGTACAAATGCTGGCTGACTTCGACCGAGAATGTGGAAAGATAGGTCTACAACTGAATCTAAAGACAATTATGTTTATTAAAAATCAACTAGTTCCAGAGGCCCCATTCACTCTCAATGGAACAGACATCTCTGAATGCAGCAGTTATGTGTACCTAGGTCGAGAAGTCAACATGATGAACGACCTAAAACCTGAGCTGCGCAGGAGGAAGAGAGCGGCATAGAATCCCTTGAAAGGCATCGAAGAAATAGCTAAAAGGTCAAAGAACCCTCCAGCACTGGGCACATCTCTTCAATTTCACCGTTCTCCCTGCGTTAACATACACCTCAGAGACCTTGGCCCTAAGAAAGCAGGATGAGAATGCTATTTGGGTCTCCCCAGAGAGGAATCGAAAGAGCTATGCTTGGAATATCACGACTCACTCAAGTGAGGGGAAGAGTTCTGACCTCCGTTGCTGTTCCCGGATCAGGGATGCTGTCTCGTTTGCCAAGGCATCGAAAATCATATGGGCTGGACATGTAACGCGATTTGGAGACAACCGCTGGACTAGAGCCATTACGGACAGGATTCCACGGGATATCAAAGGATCTTGTGGCCGCCCACCCACAAGATGGTCAGACTTCCTTGTGAATACCCTGAAGGAACGGTTTGAGGCTCTTCATATTCCTGAATCAACCAGATGTCATTGGGCTACATTGGCAGGTGATAGGGTCCAATGGAATTTATTGGCGCCCGCTCGAGCAAATCGATTAATAACAGGATTCAAGTGATCAAGTGATAATAGTTTTGGAGCCGTCTACCATTTTCTCAGCAAGTAAGAATTCAAGGGGGTAAACTTTAATAATGCATTTTGAAAGTATTACTACCATACTTAAAAATATGTAAATATATTGGTAGTATAATTATATAAATCATTAATCATATATTATACTATATGTTATATGCACGATCTATTAAATATCTACATGCTATCCTATATATATAGCATAATTATAAATATATTATCCTGTATATATTAAATATGCTAAGATAATTCATTTTTATCTGTTTCTCAGGTATTGGGATGGTGTTTTCATGAGCACAAAATCACTGCATCTCATTCTAATAATGAAATTTCCTAATAGTTGACCATAGGTTTGATTTTGTTACCATACCTGAAAAAGTCTTGGGCAATTGCCTCAAATAATTTTGCTTCTCAAATGTCAATTTATATAGGTCACTTTTGATACAAGTTTGAGAAGCTTTATTAGAACAACAGTGACCTCTTGATTTAGGCCCAGTCTGTTACTGTTATGTTTATGAGTCTGATTTTTTTAAGTATTTTATAATACACCTGTGAGCAAGAGACATTGTTTTCTCCAATACCATAATCACTGTATCACTGTCACTGTTTTCCCATAGTTCATCAATTTGCTCAAGTGGGCACCAGTAACATTTACATATGTACTGTTGCAAGCAAGTGTAGCCCAAGGGCATCTGCTTGCTCCAGGGACAGGAAGAGCCTCAAACCATTCTTCAGGTATTGGAATTGAGGTCCATAATTGTTACTAGTTTTCAGTATAACAAATAAAGCAAGGGCAGCATGCCAGGCTCTATCATGTAGGTGATTTACTATCAGTAGAAGGTTCTCATTTCTAGCATTTCCTGATGAAACTTAGAGGGGAAAGATCAGGTTTTCTCTTGGATGGAGCTCTGAGGAATTATGGAGTCTGAATGTCGATAATCACTGACCGTATGATGTGGGGTTGCTCTGGCTTCTTGCTAGGCTTACTGAGATGATGGGTATCAGTTAGAACCTGTCTAGAACTGTATACGGTGTATAAATGTGAAAGATCCTGGGAAGGACCTTATTCTAAAATCAGTATTATCTAAGATTATTGCGGGATAATTTCTACTATACTTGCAGTTTATCATGGGGAAGGGCTTGCCCAGTGGGTGCTGTGCTCGCTTGTACACAGTCACCCAGGTTCATCCCGGGTTCCAATATGATTCCTTGAACAGTTCAATGAGTGATCCCTGAACTCAAGGAGAAGCAGTGATGGGATATTTGGCTCAACACTAAACAAATAATAAAGCTTGCATTTTGGATTGAAAATAAATGAGCAGGGAGAGGCTATAGCATTAGTATAGCAGGTGGAGCATTTGCTTTGCACAAGCCCCACCTGGGTTGGCTCCCTGGCATCTCATGTGGTCCCCCAGCCTCCCAATACCATAATATACTGGAAATATATACAATGTTATAAACAAAAGTGATCAGATTTTTAAAAAAGAAAACATTACAAAAATGGTATGTAATAAAAGGAAATTAGATCATAAATCCATCATGCATATGAGACAGTAAAGTATGAGACTGATTGTTATAGAGTTAGTTAATACACTGGAACATACATTTTTCAAAAGTTTATTTAAGAGAAGTTTGCCATTAGTTATGATAGCATAACTGCACTGGATTTATTCAATCACCACTTTTTAGCAACTATAACATGGACTTTACCTATAAGTCCTTCACATGGCGATGGAGAAGCACAGACACTTAGCAGAGTATGGGCTTATTGAATTGAAGATATAGAGATTAAAGTTCTGTAATAAAAATGTGTACCATAAACATGTTTGTGTTTCATCTTTTATAGTATCATTTTATTGCATTTTTACAGTTATAGCATTTTATTTATGTTTATATATTTTTAGACTTATATGTAATTTTTCTCTTTTAAACTTATAAAAAGAAGACTAGATCAAAATTAGTTTCTGGTTGCTTAAAACGTAATTCTGTGTGGGACCCAAAATATAGGTGATTACTCCAAGAACATTTATTCAAATTGAAGCATTTCACATTATCTTGAGAGTTTCTCTTTTCTAAAGTAATGAAACTTTGCTTTTATAATACTAATTTTCACATCTTTTCGGATAGATTTGGGTTTCAAATTATGTGAAATTAAAAAAAATTAAAAGTTTGTTATATTCTTCATGACTAAGTCTACTTAATTTCCCTGTTTAATGACATACTGTCATGGGTTTTTCATATGAGTAGGAATTCACTGTGTATTCATAGATTTTATGAAAACTTGAAAAGTTCTATAGATTTAATTCCAAATTGTTTAGCAAAGGCTGTGCTGATGAATTTGTTTTTGATAAAAGTGAGTTATCTTTTTTAATTAATTAATTATTTTTATTATGTTGTTTGGATCACACTTGGCTATGCTTAAAGATTACTCTGAGCTTTGCACTCAGGGATTACTTCTGGCAGTGCTTAGGGTAGCATATCAGATGCTGGGATTGAACGCTATCAGTAGTATGTGAGGCAAATGTGCTACCCACTGTACTATCTTTCCAGTCCTTACATTTATTAATTAGTCCCTTTACTTGAATAGTGGTAGTCTTTATAGGTTTTCAATTCTAACATTCATATTCTTGACGTATTTCCACAGTTTTTAAGGATATGTCTCTTGTCCACTTTTATATTCTTAAGAAAATGTGCATAGAAGTTTATATATTATATGCATACATATATATGCACACCAAACAATGAAATTTATATGTGCATAAATATGTATATATCATAAATACATATATACACAGATATATGTGTATATACATATATGCTGAATTTTCCATTTAAATAAGATAATTAAAATCCACAACTTTTGTAATACTGATACTCTCTTAATATTATATATTATCGCATGCAGTTCTGTATGTTTTCTATTTTCTCCTTCAGAATGTTATATTTATGTTGGTTTACGCTAATAAAAATTACCATAACCATTATTACATTTTGCTGTCTAATTATTTCAGCTAGACTAGCAAGAGCCTATTTAAGATAATTTTAGTACCTATGGCAGCATCTGAACTATCTTAAAAATATAAAGGCAGCAACAACAACAACAGCAAAAATTACTCTGCACTAATATGTTTCCTTCTTAAAGCATAAAATGTTCAATATTTGGCAAAAACCACTAGTTAATTTCAGTAGAGATACAAAATATAAAATGAAAATAACATTTGTATTATTTTGCAGGGATATTCATGAGAAGTTTGTGGGTTAAATATAAGAACTCTATTAAAATTGCTTTTCTAATGATGGAGTGGGGAAAATAGGTCATTTTCTAAGTAATTTACAACTAATTTTCCCATTATAATATTTCCTCTCTTACAGTTAGAGTTCCCATAGGAATCGTCATACCTTGATAATATATCCTTTGTTCTTTTTTAAACACCAAGGTTGCTATAGCCCTTCTACGTTACATTATGTTGTAATATTGTGAATCTAACACACAATTATAATGTCAGAAATTTAGATTTATGTCAACTTAGAACTATAAGTATATGGCAAGGTATTAGTCAGGGAAGTAATAAATTTTATAAGTAGATTTTATAAGAACTAAGGTACAACTTTATATTATTTTTAAGCATTAGTTGTGAAGTTTCAGCTATGGTCAGTGAATTTCAGGATT
>JAJIBD010038621.1:0-10555 GCA_021461705.1 Cryptotis parvus
GCGGTGTTGCTCTACCCCAGCCCTAGGGAGAGGAGCCTGACCCCTGTGGAGTTGCTCTACCCCAGCCTGAGGGAGGGTGGAGCCTGACCCCTGCGGTGTTGCTGTACCCCAGCTGGGGGGGGAGGGGCCCTGACCCCTGCGGTGTTGCTCTACCCCAGCCTGAGGGGGAGGAGCCTGACCCTGTGGTGTTGCTCTACCAGAGCCTGAGGGAGGAGGAGCCTGATCCCTGTGGTGTTGCTCTACCCCACCCTGAGGGGGAGGAGCATGAACCCTGACCCCTGAGGTGTTGCTCTAACCTAGCCTGAGGGGGGAGGAGCCTGACCCTTGCTGTGTTGCTCTACCCCAACCTCAAGGGGGAGATGCCTGACCCTCTGTGGTGTTGCTCTACCCCAGAATGAGGGGGTAGGAGCCTGACCCCTTCAGTGTTGGTCTACCCCAGCCTGAGGGGGAGGAGCCGGACCCCTGTGGTGTTGCTCTACCCCAGCCTGAGAGGGAGCAACCTGACCCCTGCGGTGTTGTTCTACCCCAGAATGAGGGGGAGCAGCATGACCCCTTCGGTTTTGCTTTACCCAGTCTGATGGTGGAGGAGCCTGACCCTTGAGGTATTGCTCTACCCAGCCTGAGGGGGGCGCTGAGCTCCCTGTGGTGCTGCTCTACCCAGCATGAGGGAGGAGGAAAATGACCCCTGTGGTGTTTCTCTACCCCAGCCTGAGGGGGAGGAGCCTGACCCTGTGGTGTTGCTCTACCCCAGCCTGAGGGTGGAGGAGCCTGACCCCTGTGGTGTTGCTCCAACCCCAGCCTGAGGGGAGGAGCCTGACCCCTGCTGTGTTGCTCTACCCCAGCCTGAGGGGGAGGAGCATAAGCCCTGAGGTGCTGCTCTACCCAGCATGTGGTGGGAGGAGCCTGACCCCCTGCAGTGTTGCTCTACCCCAGCCTGAGGGAGGAGGAACATGACCCCTGCGGTGTTGCCCTACCCCAGCCTGAGGGGTGGAGCCTGACCCCTGCGGTGTTGCTCTACCCCAGCCTGAGGGGGGTGGAGCCTGAGCCCTAAGGTGTTGCTCTACCCCTGCGTGATGGGAGAGGAGCATGACCCCTGACCCCTGCGGTGTTGCTCTACCCCAGCCTGAGGGGGCAGGAGCCTGATCCCCTGTGGTGTTGCTCTACCCCAGCCCAGAGGGAGGGGGCATGACCCTGACCCCTGAGGTGTTGCTCTACCCCAGCCTGAGGGGGGAGGAGCATGACCCCTGACCCCTGTGGTGTTATTCTACCCAATCTGAGGTGGAGGAGCATGACCCTTTACCCTTGCGGTGTTGCTCTACCCCAGCCTGAGGGGGAGGAGCCTGACCCCTGAGGTGTTGCTCTACCCCAGCCTGAGGGGAGGAGCATGACCCCTGACCCCTGCTGTGTTGCTCTACCCCAGCCTGAGGGGGAAGAGCATGACCCCTAACCCCTGCGGTGTTGCTCTGCCCAGCCTGAGGGGAGGAGCCTGACCCCTAAGGTGTTGCTCTACCCCAGCCTGAGGCGCAGGAGCCTGACACCTGTGGTGTTGCTCTACCCTAGCCTATGGAGGAGGAGCCTGACCCCTCTGTTGTTGCTCTACCCCAGCCTCAGCGGGGAGGAGCCTGACCCCTGGGGTGTTGCTGTACCCCAGCCTGAGGGGGAGGAGCATGACTCCTGACCCCTGTGGTGTTGCTATACCCCAGCCTGATGGGGGAGGAGCCTGACCCCTGCGGTGTTGCTCTACCCCAGGCTGAGGGGGAGGGGCATTGCTCTACCCCAGCCTTTTCTAGGTCCTTCATCCCAATGCATGCCTCTTTAGTCTCTGCCTGTGTGTGCCTGTGGGGTTTCTCTTGGTGACCCCTGCTGTATTAGCCATAGTAGCTGTAGTAGTACTTAATAGCACGTGTTACTGACTCATTTCTTTTTTTTGCCACACCCAGCAGTGCCTAGGGCTTATTTCTTGCTCTGCAATTAGGGATCACTCTTTTTTTTTTTGCTTTTTGGGTCACACCCAGCGATGCTCAGGGGTTACTCCTGGCTCTGCACTCAGGAATTACTCTTTTCGGTGCTCAGGGAACCATATGGGATGCCGGGGATCGAACCCCGACTGGCCTGGGCCGTCCGCGTGCAAGGCAAACGCCCCTACCCGCTGGGATATTGCTCCGGCCCCAATTAGGGATCACTTTGGCAGGCTCGGGGTAACCCTATGGAATGTCAAATCCAGGGACGGAGCCCCTGTGAGATGTGTGGAAGGCAGGCGCCTTACCTGCTCTCTCTGGCATCTCTTCGGCCCCAGTAACGCCTTCCTTCTTCCCACCATTCTGTTGTGTGGGTAGGGTATCATATTCGCTCCAGATCTCGGCGTTTTCGGGCTGTGGTTTGGGTCACACCTGGTGGTGCTCAGGGGGTTATTCCTGCTTCTGGGCTCCAGAGTGAGTCTTGGCTGTGCTTGGGTGCTGCGGGACTAGAACTCAGGTTGACGGAGTACAAGGCAAGTGCTTCTCTCTCTCTGGCCCCTCCTTCCCTTGGTTGATTGACAGTCCGCCCCACCTCCACCATTTGTTTTGCATTCTGCAAAGAGTGATTCTGGGACTTGGGGTCTCCAGGGATGTGGGCTCTGTTAGCTTCATATGACGCCTCCCTCACAGTCACAGCTTTGCACAGGCTTTTGGTAAAAGGAGGGACTGCACGCATTCTCATCACTTGATCACTTGAATCCCGTTATTCATCGATTTGCTCGAGCGGGTGCCAGTAACATTTCCATTGGACCCTATCACGTGCCAATGTAGCCCAATGGCATCTGGTTGATTCAGGAATATGAAGAGCCTCAAACTGTTCCTTCAGGGTCTTGACAAGGAAGTCTGACCATCTTGTAGGTGGGCGGCCACGTGATCTTTTGACATCCCGTGGGATCCAGTCGGTAATGGCTCTAGTCCAGCCATCATCTCCAAATCGCATTCCATGTCCAGCCCATCTGATTTTCGATGCCTTGGCAAGCGAGACAGCGTCCCTGATTCTGGAATAGCGACGGAGGTCAGCACTCCGGATTCCTTCTCTCACTTGAGTGAGGCGTGGTATTCCAAGCATAGCTCTTTTCGTATACTCGTATCTCAGTGTATTTCATGCATTCGCTGTGGGTGTGAAGTGGCTTTACCCTCCAGGGTTGAGCCCTGTAGAAAAGACAGCAGCCCTCAGCCTGTCTCCTGGCACCGTGAATTCTGGGGCCTGTGGTCAGTGGTGCTGGATTCCTGAGGGTGTGGAGGGAATGGCCGCTGCGTGCTGTCCCTTCATGGCTCCTCAGCGGGAGAATCGGCTTGGGGGAATGTGCTCATAGCGTGAGTGTGCCGGGCAGCCGCGTGGGGAACTGGAGTGACCTAGTGACCCGGCTCCTGCTCCTGAGGCTCACAGCTCCATGGACACACGCCTTTCACCGTGGTGCGAGCATCTTGCCTTGCACAGCAGGATTTGCGCTTTTGTATAGTCTCTGTACTTGCAGACACTCAGGGAGCTCCTCTCCACCAGCCTGCTCAAACTGCCCCCGTGTATAGATCAAAACACTGTGTATTTAAGACACTGGACCAAAAGGGACACAGCCCCGCCCCAGCATGCCGGTTGCTGTTTCTCTGTTTGCTGACAGCCCTGGGTCCAGGCACCTCCTGCCCTCTTTAGCCTCTTCCCCACGCCTGAGAGCTGAGGAAGCGGCTCTTAGCTCTTAAAGACATTTGCTCCATGCCTGTCCGTCCTCACCCCAGAGCTTCATGCAGGAATCCCATGGGACCAAAAGCCAAGTCAGTGGGGCCCCCAGGGTGAGAGGGACCTGCGGGGGTCAGAGCGATGCTTACTGTTTTCTTTTAGGGTCACACCTGGCAATGCTCAGGGGTTACTCCTGGCTCTGCACTCAGGAATTACTCCTGGCAGTGCTCAGGGGACCCTATGGGATGCCGGGGATGGAACCAGGTTGGTCACATGCAAGGGAAACGCCCTCCCTGCACTACTATCGCCTCCGGCCTCTGATTGGTCCTCTAGAAACCCTTATTTGCATACCCAGTCCGATTGGTTCCCCACATCCCGTCATTTGCATACAGACACATCTGCAGTCTCATGGGTCGGATGCTATCTGATTGGTCCTCGATAAACCCTTATTTGCATACCCAGTCTGATTGGTTCCCCACATCCCGTCATTTGCATACAGACACATCATCTGCAGTCTCATGGGTCGGATGCAACCTGATGCCTTTTTGGGTACCACTTTGATGCTCAGGGGTTGCTCCTGGCTCTGCACTCAGGAATTACTCCTGGCTGTGCTCGGGGGACCCTATGTGATGCCGGGGTCGAACCCAGGTAGGCTGTGTGCAAGGCAAACGCCCTCCCGCAATGCTATCGCTCCGGCCCCCACAGCGATGTTTAAGCCATTCTGTGCTCCTGCTGGCTTCAAGAAGGCAGCTAGGCAGTTAGTTATCTTCCGGCTGCTCTCGGTTGCTGGGGAGGTACAGACCATAGGGCGTTTTTTCTTCAGGGTAAGCTTGAAGCAGTGTTTCCAAAGAGGGTGCCAGGTGCAGGGGTGATAGAAAGAGGGCTGGAAGCCTCCTTCTGGTTCGGGGAGTGCTTGCTTAAAGAACTCCCTTAAGTTTGTTGTTTGCTTAAAGAACACGGAACTCCAGCTGCGAACCTCCTGATCTCTCCCGGCCACAAATAGCAGGGAGAGCCGTGAGGTGGGAGAAATGGGAAACCTCTGGATTAGGAGAAGGTCAGACTCCTCATTCCATAGGAGATTGGAAAGGTGTGATTGTTGTTTGGGCCATACTTGGCGATGCTGAGGATTTACTCTTGGCTCAGTGTTCAGGGCTCACTACTGGTAGGGGCTGGGGTTCAAATGGAGTACCAGGCCAGCCGCGTGTTATCAGTCTGGCCCCAAATGTGTGATTTTTTTTTGTCACACCCAGAAGTGCTCAGGGGTTGCTCCTGGCTCTGCACTCAGGAATTACTCGTGGTGCTCTGGGGACCCTATGGGATGCCGGGGATGGAACCTGGGTTGGTCATGTGCAAGGCAAATGCCCTTCCTGCTCTACTATCACCCCGCCCCACAAATGTGCGATTTTTAATCACCGTTAACAGTATGTTTTGGAACAATATCCAGTGACCTGATGAAGTTTGTTGTTTGGTTTTGGGCTGCACTTGATGATGCCTTAGGAGTTACTCTGGGCTCTGTGCTCAGAAATAATTTGGATGAAACTCAAGTTGGCAGCAACAAAGCGGGAGGTGACCCTGGCTTTCTGCAGCGGAGGTTGGCAGCGGGAGGTGCCCCTGTGCTCTCTGCAGCGGAGGTTGGCAGTGGGAGGTGCCCTGTGCTCTCTGCAGTGGAGGTTGGCAGCGGGTGGTGCCCTGTGCTCTCTGCAGCGGAGGTTGGCAGAAGGAGGTGCCCTGTGCTCTCAGCAGCGAGGTTGGCAGTGGGAGGTGCCCTGTGGTCTCTGCAGTGAAGGTTGGCAGCAGAAGGTGCCCTGTGCTCTCTGCAGTGGAGGTTGGCAGTGGGAGGTGCCCTGTGCTCTCAGCAGCGAGGTTGGCAGTGGGAGGTGCCCTGTGCTCTCTGCAATGGAGGTTGGCAGCGGAAGGTACCATGAACTCTCTGCAGCAGATGTTGGCAGCAGGAGGTGCCCTGTACTCTCTGCAGTGGAGGTTGGCAGCGGGAGGTGCCCTGTGCTCTCTGCAGTGAAGGTTGGCAGCGGGAGGTGCCCTGTGTATTCTCTGCAATGGAGGTTGGCAGTGGGAGGTGCCCTGTGCTCTCTGCAGTGAAGGTTGGCAGAGGGAGGTGCCCTGTGCTCTCTGCAGCGGAGGTTGGCAGTGGGAGGTGCCCTGTGCTCTCTGCAGTGGAGGTTGGCAGCAGGAGGTGCCCTGTGCTCTCTGCAGTGGAGGTTGGCAGCGGGAGGTGCCCTGTGCTCTCTGCAGTGGAGGTTGGCAGCGGGAGGTGCCCTGTGCTCTCTGCAGTGGAGGTTGGCAGCGGGAGGTGCCCTGTGCTCTCTGCAGTGGAGGTTGGCAGCGGGAGGTGCCCTGTGCTCTCAGCAGCGAGGTTGTCAGCAGGAGGTGCCCTGTGCTCTCTGCAGTGAAGGTTGGCAGCGGAAGGTGCCCTGTGCTCTCTGCAGTGGAGGTTGGCAGTGGGAGGTGCCCTGTGTTCTCAGCAGCGACGTTGGCAGCGGGAGGTGCCCTGTGCTCTCTGCAGTGGAGGTTGGCAGCAGAAGGTGTCCTGAACTCTCTGCAGCGGAGGTTGGCAGCAGGAGGTGCCCTGTACTCTCTGCAGTGGAGGTTGGCAGCGGGAGGTGCCCTGTGCTCTCTGCAGTGAGGGTTGGCAGCGGGAGGTGCTCTGTGTATTCTCTGCAATGTAGGTTGGCAGTGAGAGGTGCCCTGTGCTCTCTGCAGTGAAGGTTGGCAGCGGGAGGTGCTCTGTGTATTCTCTGCAATGGAGGTTGGCAGTGGGAGGTGCCCTGTGCTCTCTGCAGTGGAGGTTGGCAGCAGGAGGTGCCCTGTGCTCTCTGCAGTGGAGGTTGGCAGCGGGAGGTGCCCTGTGCTCTCAGCAGCGAGGTTGGCAGCGGGAGGTGCCCTGTGCTCTCTGCAGTGAAGGTTGGCAGCGGAAGGTGCCCTGTGCTCTTTGCAGTGGAGGTTGGCAGCTGGAGGTGCCCTGTGCTCTCTGCAGACCAGGTTGGCAGCGGGAGGTGCCCTGTGCCTCTGCAGTGGAGGTTTTCAGTGGGAGGTGCCCTGTGCTCTCAGCAGCGAGGTTGGCAGCGGGAGGTGCCCTGTGCTCTCTGCAGTGGAGGTTGGCAGCGGAAGGTGCCCTGAACTCTCTGCAGCGGAGGTTGGCAGCAGGAGGTGCCCTGTACTCTCTGCAGTGGAGGTTGGCAGCGGGAGGTGCCCTGTGCTCTCTGCAGTGCAGGTTGGCAGCGGAAGGTGCCCTGAGCTCTCTGCAGCGGAGGTTGGCAGCAGGAGGTGCCCTGTACTCTCTGCAGTGGAGGTTGGCAGTGGGAGGTGCCCTGTGCTCTCTGCATTGAAGGTTGGCAGCGGGAGGTGCTCTGTGTATTCTCTGCAATGGAGGTTGGCAGTGGGAGGTGCCCTGTGCTCTCTGCAGTGAAGGTTGGCAGCGGGAGGTGCCCTGTGCTCTCTGCAGCGGAGGTTGGCAGTGGGAGGTGCCCTGTGCTCTCTGCAGTGGAGGTTGGCAGCGGGAGGTGCCCTGTGCTCTCTGCAGTGGAGATTGGCAGCGGGGAGGTGCCCTGTGCTCTCTGCAGTGGAGGTTGGCAGCGGGAGGTGCCCTGTGCTCTCTGCAGTGGACGTTGGCAGCGGGAGGTGCCCTGTGCTCTGTGCATCGGAGGTTGGCAGCGGGAGTTCCTCTGTGTATTCTCTGCAGCGCAGGTTGGCAGTGGGAGGTGCCCTGTGCTCTCTGCAGTGGATGTTGGCAGCGGGAGGTGCCCTGTGCTCTCTGCAGTGAAGGTTGGCAGCAGGAGGTGCCCTGTGCTCTCTGCAGCGGAGGTTGGTAGCGGGAGGTGCCCTGTGCTCTCTGCAGTGGACGTTGGCAGCGGGAGGTGCCCTGTGCTCTGTGCATCGGAGGTTGGCAGCGGGAGTTCCTCTGTGTATTCTCTGCAGCGGAGGTTGGCAGTGGGAGGTGCCCTGTGCTCTCTGCAGTGGATGTTGGCAGCGGGAGGTGCCCTGTGCTCTCTGCAGTGAAGGTTGGCAGCGGGAGGTGCCCTGTGCTCTCTGCAGTGGACGTTGGCAGCGGGGAGGTGCCCTGTGCTCTGTTCACCGGAGGTTGGCAGCGAGAGTTCCTCTGTGTATTCTCTGCAGCGGAGGTTGGCAGTGGGAGGTGCCCTGTGCTCTCTGCAGTGGATGTTGGCAGCAGGAGGTGCCCTGTGCTCTCTGCAGCGGAGGTTGGCAGCAGGAGGTGCCCTGTAATCTCTGCTGTGGAGGTTGGCAGTGGGAGGTTCCCTGTGCTCTCTGCAGTGAAGGTTGGCAGCGGGAGGTGCTCTGTGTATTCTCTGCAATGGAGGTTGGCTTGGGAGGTGCCCTGTGCTCTCTGCAGTGGAGGTTGGCAGCGGGAGGTGCCCTGTGCTCTCTGCAGTGGAGGTTGGCAGTGGGAGGTGCCCTGTGCTCTCTGCAGTGGAGGTTGGCAGTGGGAGGTGCCCTGTGCTCTCAGCAGTGAGGTTGGCAGCGGGAGGTGCCCTGTGCTCTCTGCAGTGGAGGTTGACAGCGGAAGGTGCCCTGAACTCTCTGCAGCGGAGGTTGGCAGCAGGAGGTGCCCTGTGCTCTCTGCAGTGGAGGTTGTCAGCGGGAGGTGCCCTGTGCTCTCTGCAGTGAAGGTTGTCAGCGGGAGGTGCCCTGTGCTCTCTGCAGTGAAGGTTGGCAGCGGGAGGTGCTCTGTGTATTCTCTGCAATGTAGGTTGGCAGTGGGAGGTACCCTGTGCTCTCTGCAGTGAAGGTTGGCAGCGGGATGTGCTCTGTGTATTCTCTGCAATGGAAGTTGGCAGTGGGAGGTGCCCTGTGCTCTCTGCAGTGATGGTTGGCAGCGGGAGGTGCCCTGTGCTCTCTGCAGCGGAGGTTGGCAGTGGGAGGTGCCCTGTGCTCCTCTGCAGCGGAGGTTGAGAGCAGGAGGTGCCTTGTGCTCTCTGCAGTGTAGGTTGGCAGCGGAGGTGCCCTGTGCTCTCTGCAGTGGAGGTTGGCAGCGGGAGGTGCCCTGTGCTCTCTGTAGCGGAGGTTGGCAGTGGGAGGTGCCCTGTACTCTCTGCAGTGGAGGTTGGCAGCGGGAGGTGCCCTGTGCTCTCTGCAGTGAAGGTTGGCAGCCGGAGGTGCTCTGTGTATTCTCTGCAATGGAGGTTGGCAGTGGGAGGTGCCCTGTGCTCTCTGCAGTGAAGGTTGGCAGCGGGAGGTGCTCTGTGTATTCTCTGCAATGGAGGTTTTGGAGGTGCCTCCAGGCAGTGGGAGGTGCCCTGTGCTCTCTGCAGTGGAGGTTGGCAGTGGGAGGTGTCTTCTCTCTCTCTGTCTAGCCCCAGGTGCTCTAGGAGCAGATCGTAAAGCTGTTTTTGCAGCGGGAGCCCAGGTTTACCATTCACTTCCCTGTCCCTTCAACTCCCATTTTTGGATGAAAAATCTTTCTCTGGCAGGCATTTCTTGCTGCCAATGGCACGCCAGTTTTTTTCTGGGAATTTAACTTTCTTGGACAGAAAATTGCCTTTCCCTGGTTTGGGCTGAGGAAACCGCCAGTGAGCGGAGAACAACGTCACTGGGGGCTTAAGAAGAATACCCCAGGCTTTGCTAAGATTCTCTGGCCACAGAGACAGAGTCCAGGAGCTTCAGACGTGACCGGCGGGGCCACGTGGGGTTCAGAGAGAGGAGAGCAGTGCCCAGGTCGGTCTAGGCCAGTTCACTTCCCTGTCATTTTTGGCGGCTGGGAGGGTGAAGAAAATGTGTGGCAGCTTGCAGAGTGCCCCTAAAGCACAGAGCGCCCCGGACATCCAGCCCCCCCCAAGTCCATCTCGTCCCCCAGCACTTCCTGGCTTCTAGTGATCAGCTCTAGTGGCTTCTCTTGTTGAAAAAGATGCTTTAGGGTGGGTCTCGATGAGCCGGGCTGTGATCAGCTCTTCTGCTGGCTGGAGCTCTGAGGAGAGGGAGTCCAGATGTGGAAAATGGCGGCCCTCAGCTCTAGTGGCTTCTAGGGACCAGTGTCCGGGAGGGATGGCGGGTTCTAGCCCTGGCCGCCACCCCAGCAGAGTCTTGCAAGAAGCCAGAGGAGCCCCCCACACCGTGAGGGCCACCATTTTCCACACCTGGACTCTCCTCTCCTCAGAGCTCCAGCCAGCAGAGAGAGCTGATCACAGCCCGGCTCATCAGTGACCCACCCTGCAGCAGTCTTTTTCAGGCCATCAATAATTTTTCCAGGTTCATCAATAATTTGCTTGAGTTTTGAGGTGACTACTAGAGTATCCCACCCGCATGGCAGAGCCTGGCAAGCTACCCGTGTCGTATTTGACATGCCAAATACCAGTAACAATTATGGACCTCATTCCCATGATTTGATGGAATGGTTTGAGGCTCTTTATGTTCCTGGAGCGGGCAGATGCCCTTGGGCTATCTCGCATTGACAGGACATATGGAGGCGTTACTGGTGCCCACTCGAGCTGATGGATGATCTAGACAGTGAGACAGTGGCACAGCCGAGGGTTCTCTTTCAAAGCCTCCTCCTAGGATGTCCTGGGCAGAAGGGGCCAAGGAGGGAAAAAGAGACACAGGAGTGCGGGAAGAGGATGGAGGGGGGGGGAAGGTGGGGCGGGGAGGAGAGACCAGAGAAAGAGGGGGACAGAGAGAGGGGAGGGGCAGAGAGCAGCGCACAGGAAGAGGGAAGAGAGGGAGGGAGAGAGGGTGAGAGGACAGAAGGGATGGGGAGAGGGAGGAAGGGGAGGGGGAGCGGAGAGAGGAGGGTAGTGAGAGAGAGAGGAGAGAGAGGGAGGAGAGAGGAGAGAGGAGGGTAGTGAGAGAGAGGAGAAGAAGAGGAGAGGAGGGGAGAGAGGAGGGTAGTGAGAGA
>JAJIBD010038623.1:0-15086 GCA_021461705.1 Cryptotis parvus
CAGTTAGTGTCCAAACAGTCATTATTATCTCCTGTGTGCTTTATACAGAAAAAAAGACGTGTCTTCCAAATTCATATAAATTTATAATGAAAGTACGTTTACTTCAGTTCCTCCTGTATTTCCTCTTATTTGATTTTTTACCTTAACACAGACTAAGGACATTACTAGTAGAGGATCTGATTGGTAATAAAATCTCCCCATGGTACATGTTTGCACCTAAAAACTGCAATGGTGAGATTTAGGAATCCTGGGGTTGCTGAGGCAAAAGCTCTCTGAGAGTGTTGTTGGGGAAATTACACTCTTTAACGTATCACATTAGTGGAAGAAATAAAGCCGAACACCTACTTCTAGGAGTAACCAACTCAAAAAATAAAATAAGAGGGTAGGTGACATTGATGCCTACGTGTTTTGATGTTTGGAACTTTTTTCAACTTTAATGTTGGCTAGGTAGAGCAAACATAATCTTATGTTGGTATTTTTAAAGCTTTTGTCAATTTTTTAGTTTGCTTTCAAGAGGCTTTCTTTTCTCCCATTTTCATACTATGATTTTTCAATATAAGTCAATAAAAGAAGTATAGATGGTGAGGAAAGGGTTTTTATAAGAGGTTATCAATAAGGAAGAATATTTTCAGTGAATCACAAAATATTCCCTTTAAATTATTTTTAATCAGTATTTTAATACAGAAGCTTGAAACTTGGTGTTAATAGAAATTTTTTTTAATTTTTTTTTATTTTTATAATTACAAAGATATACAATTAAAAAGTTCATATTTGGGTTTTTGGTCAAACAGTGTTGCAGCACCCATCCCACCACCAGTGCCCATCTCCCACCACCAACGCCCCCGGCTCCCTCCCCCTCCCCCAGCCCTGCTCCATGGCAGGTTCTTTATTTCTTTCCATTTCTCTCTCTTTCTCTTTTCCTTCCCCTCCAGACTATGGATTACAGAACATACATTAAAGGGTTGTCATGTGTATCTTTTTGCCTCTATTTAATGCTCAGTTCTAGGTTGGCATTAGTACCCTCAACAATTGTTAGCACACTGTTCCATTTTCTGTCTTACCTAGCTTCTGAATCCCACACGTTTGTGATAATTTCCACCTTTGACAGGACCTCCTGATATATGTTTCACTTGACCTTGGATATTGGTATCATAATATGTACCTATATATTTATGTTATGCAGATAAATGCAGTCATTCTGTATCTGTCTCTCTCCTTCTGGCCAATTTCACTCAACATAATCTTCTCCATGTCCATCCATTTGTAGGCAAATTTTATAACTTCATTTTTCCTAACAGCTGCATAGTATTTCATTGTGTAGATGTACCAAAGCTTTTTTATCCAGTCATTGATTTTTGGGCACTCTCGTTGCTTCCAGATTCTGGCTATTGTGAATAATGCTGCTATGAACATAAAAGTAGGGATGGTGTTTCCGCTGCGTATTTTTGGCTTCCCAGAGTAGATTCCCAGGTGTTAATAGAAATTTTAATATAAAAATGACAAATTTAAAATCAGTCATTTTTACTATAATTAATTTAATTAAGGTCTTAGGTATAATATGCCCACTATTACACAATTTCACCTCAGGGATTTTAATCCTTGCCAATCAGTTAGCATAATGCATTTAACATATTTGATGTCAGCATGTTTAAGTTGCAAGTGTTTCAAGAAGCTAATGTTTCATATTATCTAATATCAAGATTTCATTATACTTTGATATTGTTCTTAAATTTTTAGAAACAATCAATGAGATTTATCTTGCAAAGTTGTTTTATTTTTTTTTCATGATCTTTTTTAAAGTATTTTATTATACCACTGTGAGATATACAATTTCAAAGATATACAATTAAAAAGTTCATATTTGGGTTTTGGTCATGCAATGTTCCAGCATCCATCCCTCCATCAGTGCCCAACTTCCACCAACAACTACCTGGTTCCCTCCCCCATCACCCAGCCCACCTCCATGGCAGGTTCTTTATTTCTTTCCCCTTTCTCTCTCTTTCTCTTTTCCTTCCCTTCCAGACTATGGATTACAGAACATACATTAAAGGGGTTGTCATGTGTATCTTTTTGCCTCTATTTAATGCTCAGTTCTAGGTTGGTATTAGTAACCTCAACAATTGTTAGCATGCTGTTCCATTTTCTGTCTTACCTAGCCTCTGACTCCAACACATTTGTGATAATTTCCAACTTTGACAAGACCTGTTACAAGGCCATGTTTCACCTGACCTTGGATAATGGCATCATAATATGTACATATATATTTATGTCATGCAAATAAATGCAGTCATTCTGTATCTGTCTCTCTCTTTCTGGCCAATTTCACTCAACATAATCTTCTCCATGTCCATCCATTTATAGGCAATTTTTATAACTTCATTTTTCCTAAAAGCTGCATAGTATTCCATTGTGTAGATGTACCAAAAGCTTCTTTTTCTAGTCATCGATTCTAGAGCACTCTGGTTGTTTACAGATTCTGTCTATTGTGAATAATGCTGCTATGAACATAAAAGTAGGGATGGTGTTTCCACTACGTATTTTTGGCTTCCCAGAGTATATTCCCAGGAGTGGTATGGCTGGGTCAAATGGGAGTTCATTTTCTAGTCTTTGGAGGAATGTCCATATTGTTTTCCAGAAAGGCTGTACCAGCCGGCATTCCCACCAACAATGGATGAGTGTCCCCTTTTCCCCCACATCTACGCCAGCACTTGTTGTTCTTGCTCTTTTGAATATGTGCCAGTCTCTGTGGTGTAAAGTGGTATCTCACTGTTGTTTTGATTTGCATCTTTCTGATGATTAGTGATGATGAGCATTTTTTGATATGTTTTTTGGCCATTCGAATTTCTTCCTTGCTGAAGTTTCTGTTCATTTCTTCTCCCCATTTTTTTATGGTGTTGTTTGTTTTCTTCTTGTAAAGTTCTACCAGTGCCTGATATATCCTGGATATTAACCCCTTATCAGATGGGTATTGGGTGAATATTCTTTCCCATTCTGTGGACTGCTTTTGTATCTTAGTCACTGTTTCTTTTGAGGTGCAGAAGCTTTTTAGTTTCATGTAGTCCCATATGTTTATCTTTTCTTCTAGTTGCTTTGTTAGTGATGTTTCACCTTTGAAGATGCCTTTAGCTTCAATGTCGTGGAGGTACAAAGAAAACTACAAGACACTGACTGCTCCAAGAGATAAAAGAGGACACAAGAAATGGAAACACATTCCCTGTTCATGGGTGGGGAGAATCAACATTGTCAAAATGGTAATACTCCCTAGAGCTCTGTACAGATTCAATGCAGTCCCTATGAGGATACCGATGACATTCTTCAAAGAAATTGACCAAACGCTCCTGAAATTTGCTATGGAACAAAAACCCCCCAAGGATAGCTAAAGCAATCCTCGGGAAAAAGAAGATGGGAGGCATCACCTTTCCCAACTTCAAACTGTACTACAAGGCAGTAGTAATTAAAACAGCATGGTATTAGAATAAAAACAGACCTGTCGACATATGGAATAGAATTGAGTATCCTGACACCCAACCTCAAACACATGATCATTTAATCTTTGATAAAGGTGCAATGAGTCTAAAATGAAATAAGGAAAGCCTCTTCAACAAGTGGTGTTTGGAAAATTGGGCAGCGACATGTAAAAAAAATGAATTTGGACCTGTGTCTAACACAATGCACAAAACTCAGATCAAAATGTATTAAAGATCTCAATATCAGACTTGAATCCATAAAGTACATTGAAGAAAATATAGGAAATACAAAGTTGTTTTAATTTAAGGAAGTAAAAAGAAATATTTTATTCTTTATTGTTTACCATTCTTTGTTGAATGTCTAATGTCTAAAAATCACTCCCATATGTGTGGATTAGAAACTCTAATTTCTTTGAAGTTAATTGTTATGACCTACAAACATAGAATGACCTACACAGCCTACATGATTTTAACAGTATGCAAACAAATTGAAATGAAGATCAATGCTGAAATCCTATAACAGTTAAGAAGTACACATTTAAATTATGGTAAGAACAACATATACATTATTTTAGTCTTTGAATTTAATTTTCAAAACCTTTTCTCCCATAAATCCATATTGGAATTCGAAGAACATTCCTACTAACATAATTTTATGTAAATTAGTATTGGAGAATGAACTAAAATTGAGTCACTATGTCAGTGACAAAATGGATTTCTTTAGCACAAGTACATAAAGGAGATATAACCTCACAGAAATAAGTAGTTCTCGAAATCAGCAGAGAAGACTGCCCAATTCCCAATTGCTAAATCTATGCAGGGCTCTGGTGGATTCCCTTGCTCCCCTGATTTATTCAACGAAGCTGATCCAGCTAGGAAATAAATACAGTAGGTAAATAATCGCCTTAAAGAAGTCAAGTCATTTTTATTGCATTGAATTATTATTATTCATTAGTCTGTCTATACACATCTTAATCTGTCATACACAACTTGGAACATGTTATTCCAATAGCCTTGATTTTACCAGCGTGAGGTAAAGCTTGAGGTAAAGTTCTTTGTCTTGTGTGTTTGTCTAAAATGGTTGCTTACCACATCAAGCCCACAGGAAACATCTTTGAATCTTGCACCACAAGGAAGGCCCCATCACTCTGTTAAGTTCTTTTATATGGAAAAAGTCATTTCCATCCAAGATCACTTGATCACTTGATCACTTGATCACTTGATCACTTGAATCCCCTTTATTCATCAATTTGCTCAAGCGGGTGCCAGTACCATTACCATAGGACCCTATCAAGTGCCAATGTAGCTCAATGGCATCTGGTTGATTCAGGAATATGAAGAGCCTCAAACCGTTCCTTCAGAGTCTTTACAAGGAAATCTGACCATCTTGTAGGTGGGTGGCCACATGATCTTTTGACATCCTGTGGGATCCAGTCGGTAACGGCTCTAGTCCAGCTGTTGTCTCCAAATCGCATTACATGTCCAGCCCATCTGATTTTCAAGCTTTGGCAAACGAGACAGCATCCCCTGATTCTGGAATAGCGATGGAGGTTGGAACTCAGGATTCCCTTCTCTCACTTGAGTGAGGCGTGATATTCCAAGCATAGATCTTCCATCCAAGATAAACAGTCTATTGATTAAGACAAACTGAATGGATTTAGAATTTCAATTCCATGTGCAAATTCCCTCAATGCTTATCCTATTTTATTCACTACTAGAAAGTTACAGCTCCTACCCAGACACAAAAGGCCAGGTTAGGGCCAGACAGGACCAGAATCATAGAGCTACCCTGGAGTGTCTGAGTCACAGAAGTAATCTTATTTACAAACAAAGGTGGCATAAGCTTCCTATAAGATTATTAACATGATTTGCAATACAGCTCATGATAGGGTCTCATACATACAATATCCCTACATTTTCGACATAACTCAATATGCTTATCAGTGAGTGAGAATAGAGTAAGAAAAAACTCTTTTTTGTACTACTATTATGAATAAAATTAAAATTTTATTATGAATGAAATTATAATAGTTGATAATGGTGTTTTATATCTCAGAATGTTTCTAATCAGGAAAGAATAGACATATGTTTTACCTAAAGTAAATCTATTGAATTTCTAAGACTGTAAGCAAACCCAAAATAACTGTGATCCATGCATTCCAAATTCTTTACTTTGTTCTCTGGTTTTAGTTAAATATTAGAATAGCTGCAGTGCGTAAGGAGATAGTACAGCAGGTAAGATACTTGTCTTGCATATGGACCACCCAACTTTGATCCCCAGCACCCCATATTAACCCTCCAGCTCACTAAGTGTGATACCTGTATGCAGAGATAGGAGTAATCACAGCCAGGTATGGCCCCAAAATAGACAAGCAAAAAGGAATAGGCTAGTTGCATAAACAGATATAAACTTCACTAGGTTAAGTTTATTGTAAAAGTATCATAGGTCACACTTAATGTAAAAAGTTTAGAGGAATAAGTAGCCAATGAATGATAACTATAAATAGGTAGAAAAAACATATAGAGATAATTAATGTTTGTTTGAATACAGATATATTATATTCATAGAAATAAATATAATTATTTATATTGGAAAGAGTTCTCAAGTGATATTTGGGGTGAATGGACCCAAGTGGCAATTTTTGCCAAACTAGGTTTTTAAGGCCAGACAACATAATGCAGCAGTGCATGCCAGCAGCACTGGGAAGAAGACTCATAGCTACGCCACCAGTGATACTCAAAGGATTCTGTGCGCCAGCACTCAGTTAACCCCCATATTATCTTCTGACCGTATTACTCTTATATTAGATGAGAAAGCAAAATCTGTGAATATGAGAAAAATTAACACCTGAAGAATCTGCCTTGAGTACTCATCAATACACAGACTTGGATCTTCACACACTACCTGTCTGAATGCGAGGTGCCCTCCCAACTGAAAAACCAACAGGACAGTTCTACTGTTCAAGAAGGGAGATATCCACGACATTGGCAACTATCGCCCCATCTGCCTGCTGTCTGTCATCTACAAGCTGTTCACTCGAGTCATCCTGAACAGGATTGGCAGAACATTAGATGAAGGACAACCATGCGAGCAAGCTGGCTTCCAAAAGGATTCATAACAATTGACAATATCTACATGGTAACCAAGCTAACTGAAGTTTGTAGGGAGTTCAAGATGCCACTCTGTCTCACATTCATTGATTTAAAGAAAGCCTTTGATTCTGTGGAGACTGAAGTAGCCAAACAGGGTGTTCAAACCCAATACATCAAGATCCTTCGTGAGCGGTATTACAGATTCACCACGATGATCTCAACATTCTACAAAGAAGAGTGTCGGGGGCACTCTGCCAGGGTCCCCGACAGTGCCGGGAAGCGAAGTTCCCTTCTACCTCCGAAGCCGGCAAGGAACGGATGAAAACTCAGGAATCCGGTGCAGTTTTAAAAGGCTTTTACTTATCACAGGTTCAGGCATACAAATCAGCAAAAAGGAAAAACCCCGATGCTTAGGATTCCAGGCTAGAACCCCAGCCACGTGTAGGCCAAGATGGCGACCACCACGTGTAAAGGAGAAAAAGCCTTCCAAGGGGAATGAGCACACTCCGAAGGAGACAGATCCCACAAGGAAGAAGAAAGGGGAGAGCGGGAACGGCTAGTTTATATCCCTGTAACTCAGACCTTCCTCCCACTGTTATGGAAAGCAGGGAGGGTCCAATGCCCTTAGGTAATCCCTCCCTGCACCTCACCTAGGGCCTTTACTGTGCTAATGTTTTGAGCCGAAATCTGCTTAGGAATGCTTTTGAAGTGTAGAGAAGGGGGTTTCTGAGATGGCATGTCCTTGACCAACACCAATGCCAGTTAAATATTTCACCAATGCCAGTTAGGCCTTCACAAGTCTCCTCTACTTCATTGTAGTTTTATATTTTAGTTGCCTTTGAGTATATCAGGGAGCCATGCTTGTTTGCTTGGAAGCAAACAGCATTTCTCTCTGGTATAATTACTTAGGTGTCCTATGTGGCCAGGCTAATATGCTGGTAAGATCTAGCTAGTCCCACGATGATTGTGATAGCATGGGGAGAATATTTATACCAGCTAGTACAGCATACATGGTCGGATAAACTGCCACATTTAGACTACCCCCTTATCTATGGAATGATTTGCGGGAGGCAATCCAGAGCAGATGCAGCGGCCCTTAGGAGTCCTGCAACAGAAGAGATCATCGATGTTAAAAGAGGGGTTTGGTGGACAGATCCCATTTCACCAAAACACTTCAACGCCACCCCCGAGATAATCATGTGACAATTAGAATGGGAAGGAATGGGAGTGAAGATAGACAGTTGGCAACTACACTACCTCCACTTCAACTGATGACATCGTTCTAATAACACCAAACATTAGCCAAGTGGCACATGCTGTCTGACTTTGACCAAGAATGTGGAAAGATAGGTTTAAAGCTGAATACCAACAAAACTATGTTTATGAGAAATGAACCAGTTCCTGAGACCCCATTCACTCTCAATGGAACAAACATCTCTGAATGTACCAGCTATGTGTACCTAGGTCAAGAAGTCAACATGATGAATGACCTAAAACCTGAGCTGCGCAGGAGGAAGAAAAATGGTATGAAATGCCTTCAAAAGCATAGAAGAAATAAATGAAAACTCAAAGAACCTCTGGCTCCAGGCACATCTCTTCAACTCCACCATTCTCCCTGCATTAACATAGCCTCAGAGACCTGGGCCCTATGAAAGCAGGATGAGAATTCCATTTGGTCTCCCAAAGAGGAATCATAAGAGCTATGCTTGAAATATCATGCTTTACTCAAGAGAGAGATGGAATCCGGAGCTCCCGACCTCCATCACTGTTCCAGAGGAAGACGCTGTCTCCTTTGTCAAGGCATCGAAAAATCAAAGGTGCTGGATATGTAATGCGATTTTGCTGATGACCACTGGACTAAAGCCATTACAGACTGGATCCCACAGGATGTCAAAAGATCACATGCCCACCCACCCACAAGATGGCAGACTTCTTCACCAAGACCCTCAACAAACGGTTTGAGGCTCTTCGGATTCCTGAAGCAACCAGATACCATTGGACTACACTGGCACGTGATAGGATCAAATGGATATGTTACTGGTGCCTGCTCGAGCAAATCGATGAATAACGGAATGTCAAGCGATCAGTTGATCATTGTGTCATAGGACTTGATGAGAAAAATCAAACTGAAAGTCAGAAATCAAATTTTTATTTCTTTATTTGCTTTTTTTGGGTCATACTGGCAATGCTCATGGATTTTCCTGGCTCTGCACTCTGGAATTACTCCTGGCAGTGCCCGGGGGACCATATGGGGCTGTCTCGGGATTGAACCCAGGCATACATGGGCCAGCTGGTGCAAGGCAAACACCCTACCCACTGAGCTATAGCTTCGGTCCCAGAAATCAAATTTTTAATAGCATACATCTGAAGCCAATAGGCCAGTAGTTAAGAAAGGGTCTCATGATATTGATTTTTTGAGAAGTAATAAAACCAATAACTCTAAGGGTGCTAAAGTACCCACCTGTGGCCTTAGGAACTAAGGCCTTTACCAGGACCTCCTTGACCTGGTCCCAGCATAGACCCTGAGAAGGCTGAAACCCCCTCTCTGGCTCTAGCAGGAACAAAGATTGTAAAGGAATTTCAAAAAAGACCATAAACTTCTCCAAAACTGCTCCTTGGCAACACCTCTAGCAACAGACTTCTTGGCTAGGCAGAAAATCCCCTAGGGAGAAACCAGGAGAAGCCTTACAAAACCCAACTAAAATGAAATGCGCACATATGCTGCCCAGCACATGTATTGCTGCTGCCCTCATATGGTGCCTGGGGCACAGAAAATGTCACCTGCATCCTCTCTCTTGAGATGGTGCATTTTCACACCTTCATACTTTAATGCTGAGATGTGTACTGGGGGCTACCTCGACACCTTCGAGACCTAGAGAGTCTATGTCTCTCTCTCCCTCTCCCTCTCTCTCCTCTCTCTTTCTCCTCCCTTCTCCTGATCTTTTCCTTCTTACCCTCCTCTTTTTTCTCCCCTCTCCCCCAATAGTTTCAAATGCTATACCTTCACTGTTTTATAAAATTATTTTCAGTGATGGAAAGGTAAGAACCCAAAGGGCCTGGGTGAGGTCTAGAATGATTTTCCTTTCCTGCAGGGAGCAGGGCCCACAATGTATTATAGATCCAGCTAGTTCAGAAGGTAGGAACAGACCCTTGACCTCACAAGTTTCACATTCTATCTCCTATATCAGATGCCCTTACCTCGGAACACAACAAGATGTAGCCCTGGCTCTGAACATTCAACCTTCTAAGCAGCACTACCTGGCCAGGTATTGCCAATAGTGACTTAGAGCCCCTAGAACTATAATAACATATGAAGTGCTCGGTACAGTGGCATGGACTTGATAGGGTCACATGCATACTGCAGAACCTCCATATTCCCACCAAGTGTCACCCCAATGTTCCCTGGGCAACATCAAGGTCACCTCCCTAGTGTGGGGCAGGCACGCAGGGGTCAGAAGCACTCCACTTGCTAGCCCCTCATATTGGATTCAAGGTTTAGGGCCCCAGTGGAAGAGAGAATTTCTGTTGGAGGACAGGTTTAGCTAACCTGGGAGCTTTGTTGTTTTGCCCACTCCCAGCTTAATCTACTTAAGTCAAGGTTCATTCTAATGAGACCTCTCCTCTATGTAAACACTGCTAGAGTGGTGTGGCAGCTACAGAAGTCACCTTGATTGAATAACTTCGACTTATACATCTACTAAGACTTCTATGTTTTCTAGATTGGGCACAGCTCCTCTTCATACCCACTGCACCCAGCGTGGGACAAGTTAGAATTTACCAGGAGACTACCACCCTGGCTACGCTGAGACTATAGGAAGACTATAGGAAGGATCATACTAGTTTGCTCTAAGCAGGAGAGTGTGACCCTTTCAGTACACGAGAACAAGATACTCAGGAATCACCCTGGTGCAGATAATAAGAAAGAAGGACCTTGTGGGTACCATCTAGATTACATGAAGCTCATGAAGTTAAGATGTATTACTTTATATCAGTCCCCTCTTCTCTCTCCAGTGTTTTACATAAGAGATAATCTTGGTAGAAAGGATTAGACCTTGGCATAACCTTTGTTTATACCTGCAATAGTGTGTGGCACGCTCTACTACACTCTTTTAGAGTTCTTTGTTGACATGACCCTCCTGGTTGGATTACTTTGGGTATATAAGGTCTGACTTGAGGCCCCTTCACCTTTCACCTTTTGCCTTTTGGGCCTTTTAGCTTTCGGCTTTTGGCTCCTCAGCCTTGGCTTTTGGCTTTGGCTTTTTTGCTCTTTGGCCTTTTTGCTCCATCTTCTGGGTAGGACTCAGCTCGGGTGAGATCCTCTCTCTTTGGTGGAGACTTAGGCTCTTTTGTATGGTCTAAGTTCCGACCAGAGCTAAAGTTTGTTCATTATATTGGAGTGCTGTGGAAGAGCTTTTGTACTATTAAAAGCCTTTTTTGAACTGCACCGACTCGAAGTTTTCATCTGTTCTCCCGGCGCCCTCGAGGTAGAAGAGAACCTCTGTCCTGACACTGTCGGGACCCCCGCGGCGCTCCCGACAAATTTCCAGAGAGCTAAACTTACCTTTCTGAGAATTGTTTGAGTAGTTCCTCCCACAACAAAAAGGGAAAAACATATAACAACACACAAAAGAAAATATATAATGATACACAGTGATGCTGCTTACTAGAATTGTTATGATAATAATGAAACAAAATATAAAAAATGCCAACTCATTTCTGAAACAAATAAGATTCTATGCAAAAGATATTATCAATAAAATATTATTATTATCAGTACTTCAGTTTCACATATCTTTTATCACCTGGCAATGTCTTTTAGAAATATCAGAGTTTAGAAGGTTTTAAGGAATCTTTGGAAATCTGTTTGGTAAACCATTTTCCAAATGTAGAAGACTGGAGATACTTCCCATTGTAAAAATACTATCTGAGTATTATCAGTGCCAAAGAAAATTACCAACTATTTCCTCGGATTTCACAAATAACAGCAGTTTCTTCTTTATTAGCTACATTTTTTGATCTTCTACATTCAATTTGTACCCTCAATTTTATTTTTTTCTTTGACAGTTTTAATGTGATACTAATTTTCAAAGTGCTATAATCATTGATGCATTTATTGCAACATACATGATGCTGTATAATTAGTTAGAAAACCTTAGGCAGATGCATTTTGTAATACTTTGTGCTTTTCTATAAAAGAGAAGACAGTAGCTCTGTTCTTGTACCTGTTCTTTAAAAACGGCAGAACTAATACCTTTTAAACTACTTTTGATGGTTTAGTCTTAAGAAGCTTCTGTTTGAATAAAGGAAAATAAAACTGTGATTGGTTCATATGTTCTGGGCACATCATACGACTGTCTTAGACAAAGGGTCTTATGTCAATGCCGACAGTGTTACTAAAATCTATCAAAAATGTGGTCACACAATTGCAGCCACCACTAAACTAATGTGACAGATTTTATAAGGTTCTCAGACTGGCCACATTTTTATGAAAAAAGTCTGATTAATTGACATCAATATTTCAATAACATCATTTGCTTTGGCTGTTTTGTTTTTAGGATACCATTCATTTTCTTAGTCTAGTGTTCAAATACACATTGAAATTTAGTAAAATGCATTTTTCTGTTTTTGTTATTGATTTTGTTTCTGAAAGCATCTGATAGTATATTGAGAACCAGAACAAAATCCTGTAGTTTTTCCTCTTCCTATGTAAATGAGTTTTCCATTTTTAAAGCTATGTGAATTCAATAAAGAAAAATTCTTTGTATACTCATCAACATGCAGTCCAGGTAATAAATTTAGTTTATAAATTGTTAACACTTATTTTGCTTCACTCTTGATTTTATTTTTATTCTTATGCCCCTGTGAGGAGTTCAAGTTCAGCAAACATGAAAGGGTTAAAAGAAAATAACTAATTTTCAGGAAATATTATCAGTGTATTATATGTATAGGTATTTCTGCTTCTTATCAAATGCCTATATTATTCCACTTTGTTCTTAAAAAAGAAAATTCCCATGTTAAAAACTGCATTTACTAAATGAAAGAACTAAAGGTTTTCAGCTTTACGAAAAGACAAAGAGTAAATGGTATCTAGTATCTGTTACACAATAGCCTCTCTCAAGAGCAATACTGTAATTTAAAACAGCAAGAATAACTTTCCAAGCTTTTCCCCTCTAAGAACTGTTTTGTAAAGGCTGCTATCTTATTTCTTAAGTGAATTGATATATTTTGGGCTATGGGAATCATCAAATATTTACTACATAAATAAGAGCAACTTTATCACACTCATGCAATTTAGCTTATAAAAGAGCTTTCTTAATTAAATCCCAGACATTAGAGAAATGGGGAATGTAAATAGGTACCTCGATCTACTCAGTTAAAAAAAAATTTTATCTTAAATGAGGTCAAATACCTTTAAAAATGCCCAATTCTAATCAACACTTCTCCAACTTTCAGATTATTGTGTAACTACCTCATTCATGCAAGACATTTAATATCCATTAAATGAGACATAAATTTAGGTATATAAGCATTTTCCCTAACATTGAAAATACCATGTATTTTGGGAGACAATAAAGTATATAATCATTGATTTTCTAACTGTGGTCAGGCAATTCTGATCTGTATCAGGTATCACTTAACTAAGCCTTTGCAGGATTATGAAGTGGGCCAATGGAGATCAAACTCTCACCTCCCAATTGGCTATGTGGGCGCAAACACCACTGTCTTATCTCTTAGTTAAAGCAATTCATAAACATGAGGTTCAATTAGAATATGATAATGTTACCAAGTAGAATTCCTAAGCACTTAAGGACACTGAACTGTTCTTTTAATTTTAGTAATCCATTTATTACCTTGTTAGATGATAAATTTTAAGAATTTTGGCTGAGGTGGAATTTCTTTACTAGAATTAATATTTTGTTCCTCAAGAGTTAAAATAATGTTTTTATAGATGTATATATGTATAATATATCTCTATATAGGGGATAAATAATATATAAGGTACACATTATACATTATATAGGCTTGATCACTTGAACATCCCGTTACTCGTTGATTTCCTCAAGCGGGGCCAGTAAATTCCATTTGACGCTATACGTGCCATGTAGCCCAATGGCATCTGGTTTCTTCAGGAATAAGGCGAGCTCAAACTGTTCGCTCAGGGTCTTAACGAAGAAGACCGACCATCTTGTATTGGGCGTCCCCCGGGGTGATCTTTGGGACATCCGTGGGAATCCAGTCGGTAACAGCTCTAGTCCAGCGGTCGTCTCGAAATGCATCATGTCACCAGCCCATCTGATTTTTTGATAACTTGGGAAACGAGACCAGCGTCCTGACTCTGAAACAGCAACAGAGGTCGGAACTCTTGATTCCTTCTCTCACTTGAGGTGAGGCGTGATATTCCAAGCATAGGTATTTGATTCCTCTTTGGGGAGACCAGAAAGCATTCTCTATACTGCTTCCCAGGTCTCTGAGGCGTGTGTTGGTGCAGGAGAACGGAGTCGAAGAGATGTGCTAGGAACTGGAGGGTTCATTGTCATTTTAGCTATTTTTCAATGTTTTTGAAGGCATTCCTTACTGCTCTCTTCCTCCTGGCAGCTCAGGTTTTAGGTCGTTCATGTTGACTTCTCGACCTAGGTACACATAGCCGCTGTATTCAGAGATGTTTGTTCCATTGATGAACAATGGGGCCTCTAGAACTAGTTCATTTCATGAACATAGTTTTGTTGAGATTAGCTGTAGACCTATCTTTCCACATTCTCGGTCAAAGATCGGCCAGCATTTGTGCCTGGCTAATGTTTGGTGTTATTGGAACGATGTCATCAAAGAAGTGGCAGAGGTGGTATAGTTGCCGACCAGTCTACAGTAACTCCCATTCCTTCCCATTCTAATTTGGCCGCATGATGTTCTAGGAGGCGCTGAAGGATGTTTCGTGGAGATGGTATCACCCTGCTGAACCCCTCTTCTGACATCAATGATCACTTCTTTGTAGAATGGTGGAAACTGGTGGGTGAACTCCGTCAAATTTTTTACTTTTTTTATTCATGAAGGGGACTCTTGATGTGGCTGGGTTTGAACACCTGCTTTGGCTAGGCTAATGACCCTTCGTCTCCACAGAATCAAAGCTTACTTTAAGGAAACTCTTTAAATCAATAACATGAGCCAGAGCGGCAACTGAACTCCCTACAGCTTCCAATGAGTTTGGTTACCTTGTGGATATGGTCATTAGTGTCGAATCCTTTTCAGATCAGCTTCTCGCATGGTTGTCCTTCATCTAATGTTTTGCCAATCCTGTTCAGGATGACCTTCGAGTAAACAGCTTGTAGATGATGGACAACAGGCAGATGGGGAGATAGTTGCCAATGTTATGAATGTCTTCCTTCTTGAACAGTAGAACTGTTCTGGTGGTTTTCCATTGGGTGGCGCACCTTGCATTCAGACAGGTAGCATGTGAAGGTAAGCCAGTGTATTGATGATTACTGATTTTGGCAGATCTTTTCAGGTGTTTAGGGTCTGACTTTCTTTAGG